>JAHIAM010000968.1:0-125789 GCA_021605205.1 Aegilops longissima
GCATGACATAATTTCACATATATGATGTCTATCTAAACTGGATAGCATAACATAATTCAAAGATATGATGAATAACTAAACAGGATCGCATGACATAATTCACCTACATGTTATCTAAGTAATCAGGATCACATCATTTAATTCACATATGTGATTTATATGCTAAACAGAGGGCATTCGATATGATGTCCGAACTAAGAACATGGTGTTGAATATTGTGTATATGATGTCTAAACTATGCAATGCAAGACACCGTATGCATGATATGAGCAGATAATCATGCCAAGTTAGAGCATACACCTCTGGGGAATAGGACTGGTCATCTGCCTCTAATCCATCTCGAGGAGCTATCGGGACCCAACAAGAGATCTGCTCGACAAGTAGCACATGCTCGCTCAAGGCCTTGTTTTCACTCCAGATTTTTCCATCTCCCACCCAAATGGCTGATTCACAGAAGAGTAGTTTAATGTACAAACATTGTCGATAAATGGAAATGTAATGAAGAAAAGGATGGGCAAGATATCATTCAAATATATGATGCCTGGTTAAACAGGATGGCATTGCACATTTCACATATATTATGGCTGGCTAAAGACATGAGACCGCATAATTCCCATATATGATATAGAAACTAAACAGTGGCATTACGTAACATGTCTAAACCAAGCAGATGACATATATGATGTCAAAAGTAGGCACTGAAGGCAACATATGCATGATATGACTAACATCATCATGCCAAGGTAGAGCAAACACCTTGGGGGTAAATAGGAGTGGTCACAAGGCCTCGAATCCGCCTCGTAACAGATATCTTCCTCTCGATTACAACTGAGAGGGGTGGGGAGGGTTTGCCATTGAACCCACCATGGAGCGATGTTCGCATGACATTGTATTGCCGCAAGCAAAACTCTTCTCTTTTCTCTACATGTTCAAGATGACTGTGTACAATATCCGACATGCATAAAAAAAATATGGTGAGATTATGTAAGGAGAGCATGCAGAAATTTAGAGTGATGGTAACAACCAAGGATCAACGTTTTCCGCTGAACCAAAATAGCCCTAATGGATCGACGTGAATGTATAGTAATAAGTGATGCAACAAGTGTACAACCTCTTTGCCGTAGCCGTGTCGACCTCGGCATCATTGGGTTGGTCGCCAAGCAGCTTGAGGCAGAGGTGGCTGTCGGAGGTGTGGAGGAAGATCCGAGGAATCAGAGACGGCGCCTGTGGCACCGCTCACAGATGGATCGCTCGTCGTTGGAGCAGCTCCGGTGAGCCAGAAGACGCCAAGGCTGAAGCAAGACAAGATGTACATCGTCAATCTCAAGTGGGATTCTAATAGCATCTCCAATAGATGATGTAAAATGGATGTAAAATTAACATCACAAAAACCACCGACTACAACAGATGAGGTAAAAACTGTTGACTCGAACTTAACTCGTCAAACTGAAATTTACTATGGAATCTGAATGCTACCGTTAAACTGAACGCAATGGTAGCAGAGAGGCACTTGACATGTAGTTTAGGAGGCCTGCAGTTCATCTTCAACTGCACCTCGAGCCGCCACCACCACCGGCCGAACTGGCTGCCCCAAAGACCGCCCGCCGCCTCAAACAACTCGCCACCGCCGCCTGCCAGCCCTCTAGGCCCCCGCCCCACCCTGAACCCTAAGATAGATAGTGGGTACCTCTCCGCGAGCCCCATCCCCGCAAGTGGTGGTTCTTCCTTAACTCCGCGAGCCCCCCAAACCCTGAAAATCGATCGACCCAAAAGTCGATTCAGTCGATCAAGTGTGGCTTAATCGGAGCAGAGCAGCGAGGGGAGAGCAGCTGGGCGAAGCGAGCGATCGAGCGAGAGCCGGAGCAGCAAAGAAAGAAGCTGAGTGAGCGAGAGCCGAGCAGCAGCAGCAGATCCGGCTGGTATGGACGCCGCCAAGGGGCCTCAGACCGGGGAGAGCCGCCATGGAGATGTCGCCATGGGCGCCGGTTTCAAGGTAGCCGCCCATGGGGTGCGGATGGAGCACCGTCGGCGCCGGGAGGTCGAAGTTAAGGAGAAGGTGCGATGCGATGAGTGTACAACCTCTTTGGTGGCGCGAGTAGGCCTCGGCTTCGCCCGAGGAGTCGGTGAGGATGCTGCGTTCCGTGGAGCAGGTTAAGGCGGCTATGGGGATGGAGCAGCCGCGATAGACGAGGCGATCGCCGGAGCAGCTCCTTGGAGGTGGAGGACGGGCGGTTGAACCGGCGGACGGCGAGATGGACGACGGATCCTCATCCGGGAGGTGGACGAGGGACGCCGAGCTATTGCGGTGGACGACGTCGTCGGGAAGAGGCTCCGCTGGGCAGCGTGACGTGGCGGACGGAGGAGGGTGGGGTTTCGCGGTGGAGCGGAGAGGTTATGGCGGCCTGGGATTTTAATGGCTAAAAGGGGCGATGGGAGGGGTGAAGCATGACTTAGGGACGCGCTTGTCCAAAATGTAGGGTGTGTTACAAAAGTACCCCCACCGATTTGAACTAGCGGCCCTTTCGCTCAGGGTTAGAAGGGGATTTCGCGTGTCGGGATTTGGCAGCTGGAGGGAGTTTTCGCGCGCGTTGTAATTTCGGGATAGCAAGGCGCGGGTTGTGAAGCCGCCAGTTTTGTGAACACGATATCTGAATTTTTGGGATATAACAGGACACGGGTTGAATTTTAGGGACAAGCCTAACGTGTAGTAATATTGTACTTGTATGTACCAAATCAATTCGCACTTCCCTCAACCAAAAAAAAAAACAAAAAAAAATAAAACTATTCACACCACACAAAGAGAGAGTCTTGCCCCATTTTACTATACAAATGCTATTCAAAGCTACTCCCTCCTTCCATCTATATAGGGCCTAATGCGTTTTTCGATGCTAACTTGACCAAATATTAGAGCAATGATATATGACATGCGACTTACACAAAGCACAACATTAAATTCGGCTGTGAAAGGTTCTTTCAATGATATAATTTTCACGTTGTGCATGTCATGTACTATTAATCTTGTCAATAGTCAAATGCGGTCTTAAAAATCTCATTACGCCCTATATAGATGGAAGGAGGAGTATGAATCCATGTTATGTCCGATTAAATTTTTTCGCTTGTGTATAATGCATGTAACCTACTCATACCAACATTTTAGTGCATTCCAAATGTCTATACTACCGCTGCAATTCAAACTAAATTTGAATTCGCTTTCTATTTCAATAAGAATCTACAATCATGATTGTTGCCAACTTCAACCATCATAGTTTCCTTGCTATCCGCTAGATATAAATCGGACGGCCTATAATGCAGGATGGCAGGCACACCATCATCAACAACTCCGCTTTTTATAAGAGTAGAGATAAAATATATTAAATGTAGTATAACATGTTCATAACCACACCATGTGTATCACCGTTATATATATTCACACATGCGCCGGTTTGAAACACTATGATAAATTCTTCAAATATCCGAATTCGCTTTTATAATGAAGTATATATGATCTCTATTCGTATTTTACACCCACACAACCCTCTTATCTTTGTAGCTAGCGCTAACTTTCTCTTGTGCATGCACACGCCGCATCCCTCTCACCCTCCCTCGGCATTCTCTAGCTCCATCGCAAATTGCCCTTTTCACTTTAGGTCATTCACCCACGGTGTGTGTAGGCCCCAGCTCCTTCTTTATGGCACACATCGATCGATATGCCTCTCTAGCCAGGTGTGCCTAGCACAAACACAAGCTTCCCTCTTCTCTTGTCACCATCCATGCCTCACTCCCACCACTCTTTTCATCATTCTCGACTCGCACACTCCTCCCCCGATATAGTATGCCTCTCGCACCACCTCCTACATGCATCCCTCTCTCTCTATCCTTCTCCTCGTGCCTCATTTGCTTCTAACACACACATGCATGTATACCGATCGATCTCCCAACATATACCTAGATCGACTTTAACTACCCCCCATCGATCGACGCACCTCACAAGTTATGTCTCTCCTTTCTAACAAAGGGCGATTGATCTTCCTATGTAGTTACGCCCTGCTACCACAGCCACATCTCCCCTCATCATTCATGCATGCCTCCCGACCTGCCTCTCACATGCACACGCACGCACAACAAGCAGCCATCTCCTCTCTTATTGATATTAAGGCGTTCTCCGCTTGTCTAGCAAGCCTATCCCACCATTTGTTAGAAGCAACTCCACTACCACCCCTCCAACACTCTAGCTTTGTCTCTCTCCCAACCTTATTCCTCTCTTGCACATATGCATGGATGCCGATCGATCTCCCTTAATACATGAGGCGGATCGATCTCCTTAATACATGAGGTAGGCCTCTCCTCCTCCACACATATACCAGCCATTGTACCTCTATAGTTAATTGGGCCTCCCTCTTCCCCACCACACACCGATAGTCGAGCTGCAGGTAGGTATCCATGCCATAGAGACAAACTGCACATGTCCCATCTCACGCTCCAAAGAGGGCCAGCCACTCTATATCTTTGACGTGGGCACACACAAATTGATGGCACTTTTATCGATCACAACACACACACACACATCATCCTCTCTTCGATTCTATGGACACCTCAAGCCGATGATACCTCCACTCTCTTCTCGTGGATCGCCTCTATATATATGTTATATCCAAGACTCTATTTCACACACATTGCATATGTTACATTTTTGATTGACCCCCAAAAAAACTCTCAAGAACCCACACACTATATCTCTAGGTTTGTATCTCTCTCACACAACCCCACGTAGGTGGTGTACGATACAAGAAGAGAATAGGTGCACCGTGCACGTACTCACGCCCGTGCCCAGCCACACCCGCTGGTACACGGTGGAGCTCATTTCTTTACTTAAATGGCAGCCCACGTGCTAATTTGAACGCTCAGTAGCGGTTGTTTACCTAGGGAGGTCGTGGTACCACGCATGCATGAAACAAAGTTCGACTTGACGATTGCCGCATTATTTTTAAATAAAGTTATAGCGCCAATGGCACGCATACAGAATATAAAATGATTTTTATGGAGAAAAGGTAGTCCGCTCACTATATACAATGGAGCCTGCTCGCCTGGTTTGTCGCTTCTTCGAGTATCTCACACAAGGCTGCGGTGGCCTCTCTCTCTCTCACCGTTGGTCACTGATCCGACCGCATCCCGTCCACCGGGGAAAGGGAGGCGGTGGCTCTCTCTCTCTCTCACCGCTGGTCACCGATCCGCCGCATCCCGCCCACCGGGAAAGGGAGGAAGTGCATCGCTTTCTCCATTCGACGGCGCCGAGGCAGCACGTCCCGATCTGCGGTACACGAGTTCTCTCGACTAAGCTCCGTGCGGCAGGCCTACGCCACCTGCTCGCAGATTCCGCCCGCCGCCACCTAGTTACATCCCGACGACCTCCGTGTATCCTCCGCCTTGCTCCACTTCCCGCCTTCCCACGCCGCTGCATGTGGATCTTCCATAGTTCTTTGCCCAAAACGTAGCTCGTCCGGCGATTTTCCATATTGCATTCTCGCCCTCACACCTGCTTTTAGACAAACACAACCGTGTTGTTATCTTCCTTAGGACAAGGAATATGCTTTTTTTGTCGTCGCATGTGTCATCAACTGTTATTGGCCAGAATTGTTTCCTTTCTACCTCTTTTTTGCAAACAGGGCTATCCATTTCACCTCATTGCTATTGCGACCTTTTGGTGAACTGCACAAATCACTTTTTTCTTAAGAGTGTTTTGTGCAGTTGTACTAAAATGTCACACGGGCAACGCCTCTACATTTCAAATGCGATCGCACAAAGGGAGATTGGTTTTGCTCTATCCTCCTCATCCAACTCCGAGCCTAATCTTCTCCAACTAGTTAGTCTTAAGAGAGACCGCAAAGGTGACCGCTTCTATTTGTGTGTTTATTGTTTCATCGCAGTCCTCTATTATCGTAATCACACTTAATATCTTTGGAACAGGGACGCCAGCTCTATTTTAGTGGAACTGCACAAAATGATCGGAATGTTGCATGCTCCGATAGCTACTTTTTTTCCCAACATGCCTTGTTGATTTAGACAGAGCTGGGGGACGTTGTTGCCAATGAAAGCATGGATCAATTTTAATTTAACACCTTCTCACAACTCTGTTTTCGCCAGATGTAATTATTAGCTCTGATCTGCTAATAATTGACATGCATTAGCAAGGAAGTTAGTTTTTATTGTTTCCGAAAGAGCATCGATGGCAAGACACGCGAAACAAAAGCTGAAAGCTCACACCATTGTACAATTTCATGTCACTGGAAAATTATTTGTATAGTACGTCAATTATGTAAACAAATGATGGAAGCTTGATAGCATTGCCAGAAGCCTCTTCATCATCCGGGTCCATGTGCCATGCACAAAATTATACTCCTTCGCTCCTAAATATTTGTCTTTTACAAATTTCAAACGGGCATATTTTAGAGTGTAGATTCACTCATTTTGCTTCAGATGTGTACCCTCCGCTCCTAAATATTCTATTCGCCTTTCTAGAGATTTCAACAAGTGACTACATATGGAGCAAAATGAGTGAATCTACACTCTAAAATATGTCTATATACATCCGTATGTGCCACCATTTGAAATCTCTAAAAGACAAATATTTGAGTAGTCACTGTTGAAATCTCTAGAAACAAAAATACTCCGAGTATATTTAAGAACCGAGGGGTAGTGCACAACCGCATGGGAGACTCAGCCCGGTCGCTATACCGCATTAATAGTGAGTAATGAGCAGTCAAATCATAAGCCCCACCTTTCCTAATCGTAAGTTGCTCAAGAAGCAACCATCAATACGCTCTTCTTTGAATCTGCTCATACTACTCCATCCGTCACTATTTATACAACGTGTTAAAAAAAAAGAAAAATCTGTGGGACCAAGGCGACTAGCGATCGGCCTGAAAAATAGCATTGGTAGTTATAGCACGCATCTATTACTAGAGGGAATAATGTACACACATGCATGCAGTGCTTCCAACCCGGTACACACATGCATGCACTTACTCCACTCCGTAGTAGTACAAAGACATGGAGAGAAAATTGTGGACTTGATTGTGGTTACCACACCCTAATTAATTGAGCATTAAACCAAACACGTCTAAAGTCTCTCTAGTGGTGGAAATGCATTGAGAGAAATGCATCATAATGAAGCACGCCCGGTAAACTGTGATGGAGGGAGGAGTAGTATGAAGGTGCAAAACCAAGTACGCGTATGGCCACCGGTCAACGCACCTCCTCTTGGCATATCACCGACATGTGGGACAGGAGTGTGAGCAAACCGATCTCAATTGACGGCAAAGAGCCAACCCGCCGCTCCTTGAGAGAGACGAGGAGCGAGAACACATGACGGGCTCGCACGGAGGCCAAGATATATTCGAGCATGGTTGGTTGATCGATATCATTCATTACATGTTGGGCTGCCATTTTCCGCCATTCTCCGAATAAACGTGTACTTTATCAGAGATAAAAATAAGAGTACTGACGCCCACCATGCGGTTCTAGTAGTAGTACTACTCATTACTGCGCTTGGCTCTTCGCTCTTCGTGAAGTCGAACAATGATGGTACTCCGCATGTTGGGTACTACAATGTATGCCTCGATAATCTGACACCGAATGGATGATGCATGTCCACCGAGGGTAGGTTGCATTAGTCAAAAGGCGAAGCGAAGCTTCACCTTGTCCCGCAAGCTTCTCCTCGCTCATGAGTTGACGGACACACCAAAAGTAGTGCTAGTCCATACTCCCTCCTTTCCGTTAATATGGCTTAATCTTTTTATGGGTAAATGAGAGAGCTTTATTCATATATAAGCATTCTTAGGACGATCAGCCAAGACACTGGTCACTAGGAAGCGAGGTACCCCAAAAAAAGAAGTAGGAAGCGAGGTGTTTCATCAAGCCAGCTCTCGCCACATTCAAAGTGCAGCAAGCACGGTTCGCACGAAGATGCGCCGCAAGGTTTGCTGACCTGTTTACATGCTGAATAACAAAAAAGAGGAAATATTACCGAGCGCTACTATTTGTAACATGATATGAGCCAGAATTAAGCGAGAATTGTGGCAAGTGTTCCATGCAATCAACTTCCATTATCACATGCGAGAACCTCAAGAGAACCAAATGTGTTGAAGATTGCTTTATCACATTTTAAAATTATAATAAGAGTGCAGACGCCTCCATCCGGTTCCTAGTACTAGTATAGTACGACTTTATAGACTATAGTAGTAGTACTAGTAAACTTTGCGCTTGGCTGTTCGCCTATTCGGAAGTCGAACAATAATAGCACTAGTAGTATAGTGTATGCTTCGCAACTGACACCGAATTAATCGTTGCACGCCCACCACCGAGCGAGGGAGAGCTTGCATTAGTCAAAAGTTTCTCCTTGTCCTGCGAGCCACCGCGCGCAAGCTTCTTCCGCCCCTGCAACCTTCTCCTCGTTCGGCAAGTTGACGGACACAACAAAGTAATGCTAGTCCATACTGCCTCCTCTCCATTAATATGGCTTAATTTCAAACGAGATAAATACACCATCTGTCACTTTATATTTGTAAAAATATGGTCATGGACTTCATAATACGCCATTGCGCCAATATATATATTTTCCGTGTTTATACGGTCACTAGCTCACCTAGACCGAGTATGTGTGTGCATGCACGTAGGTTGAGCACTTGAGCGTGACTGTGTGTGTTCCGTCGTGTGCTCGGACATGCATGCATTAGGCGTCGCTGCTTTTTGCGCCCATGTGTACGTATGACTGCTGCATACACGTAGGGGAGTACATGTAGGGGCCACTAAGGAGCAGCCAAATCACACAAGAAGTTAGTCGGAAGAAGCAACCATCATTTCACTCTTGAATGACACGATGCAATATAAAATGGTTGATATGGAGAGAAAAGAAAACCACTATATATACACTAGCAGGAGCCTAAGCTACAAGCCTGCTTGCTTAGGTTGCTCTCTTCACAAGCATAGAACGACGGGCCTGATCCCGCAGCTGGGGAAGGAACAATGTTCTACGTGAGACGCGGTCGACATCGGCGAGGAGAAACCCACAACGGCAAGGCCCCAATCGGGGTCACCGCGGTATGGGCCGATGTCGCGTCCCAACCGCCCTTCTAGCTACAACCCGACGTCCTGTGTAGTCCATCTTCCTTTGGAGCCGGCTTGCTCCACTCGCCGTAGCTCCATCTCCATGTCGATCTTTTCTACTTCTACCGCTTCTACTTGTGATGAGTTTATGTCTCATGAACTAGTGCAAGTACTATTATTCTAATCACACTTCTTCAATATCTTTGCCATCGTGGATGCTAGGTCGATTTTAGTGGAACTGCACAAAAGCATCGATGATCCGAGGGTGCCAGCCGCCTTTCCTTTGACATGTGTTCTACCTAGCCAGGAAATTAAATCATGTTTAGGGTTTAGGGTTTAAGTCGAGTGACCCCATCAGTAGTTTTTCTTTCAGACACGCTCTCACAACTTTTTTCTTTAGTTGTGAAGTAAATATTGGCTATGATCTGTGAATCATTGAGATGCATCAAGATGCGTGTTAGTTTTCCTTTGTATTTGATGGAATGTTGTAACGGGCAACCTTGGAATAGGAATGAAAATGGAGTGGAAAGTTTCCATTTTTCCGAGAAAAATGGAAACGGAGAGAAACCAACATTTCGCTTCGCTGGATCGCGCCATCGAGCAAAACCAACGCTTAAATCACGCCTGTCGTGTTCGTGTCTCACCCTCCTCCACGGCTCGACCCCACACGGTCGCTTCGGCATGCCACTCACCGCAAACCGAGTATACGATAACTTTCCGCCGCTTGTCGATGGATCGCGCCATGGAGTACTAGCACCATCGAAGAGATTGATGAGTTGGGGAGGACAGCTAGCTGTAGCACGGACTCCCAAGAACTTTTTACATGCATGTTGTAGCCGGCTATTGCGACCTTTTGAACGCGGAGCAGCCACGCACCGGAAGCGGCGCGGCGACGCTCTTCGCCGGGCATGTCGCTTCAATGCCGGGCGCCAGTGAGAGGTCGCGTCCGCCGGGCCGGCATGAATGTGGCACTAACCGCTTTCAGCGGAAGCACGCTGGTGATGAAGAGGGTTCGGTTGGTCAGACCGCCGTGGCAGCGGTCCGACGTGCGCAAACAAGAGATGTTGTACGTTAATATTGCTGCGATATAATTAACAACGTAAATAATGTGCCGCTTGGACAAATATGATTGGAGATGGAGATGGAAATGGAATTTTACGTAAACACGGATATGCATGTCTATGTCTATGTGTGTGTGCGACGACTCTCGCGACCGGAAGCGGGGCGTGTTTTTGATCGAAGTTTTCTTTCTTGGTACGTTAGAAAATCAGTTTTCTAATTCACATCTAGATGTTATTTAAGGATATCACATCTAAGCTCCCACAAGTATATAATGTAGCAACAAGAAACAAAAAAACTAGGAAAAAAATAGACCACAAACAAAGTGGACATCAACTTAGATGTGACATAACTATGTCACGTCTAGATGTGTCCTAGACAGACCCTTAAAAAATTGTCCGCTAGTTTTCGTTTCTTTTTTCCGGGAACGCGTGTATTCTATTTAAAACCACTGCTATGGAGAGATTTTTTACTCCATTATAGCCTCTTGTTTGGTAGATTTTCTCGCGTCTCGCTCTCTCACCCTCTCCATATCAAAACAAGATGACAGTGTCCACTCTATCTCTCTCCTCACCGGTGGTCACAGATCCGGCCGAATCCCGTCTGCTGCGGGAGGTGAGGAGGTGCAGCGTTGACGTTGTCGCCATCGGCAACGGAGGAAGCCGATGCACACCGTCCTCTCGGAGTCGGCGCTGGCGCGGACGAAGATCCTCCGCGCCCTTGTTCGCTGCCGTCGTGTGGGCAGATCCCGCCCGCCCGCCTAAATGATATCTCGCCCACCTGAGGTATAACTTCTTGTACTGGTCCAGCTCCCTGTGTGGCTGCATGCGGTTTTCTTCTATGCGACTACTCCCCAGCTCCCCATGCATAGTAGCTAGGGTTCGCCGGCTGGTCCAACATCACCTACTAGTACTATTATAGAGGAAATGCCACTCTAAAAGTTGTCCTGATTTATGCCTCGGTGGAGGTATACATGTTGTTTCGACAAAAGTACATGGTGGTTGTGCGGTCATTGTCCATATGGTGGTAGTACTATCACCGGTTAAATGAAGAAATGCTTTTTTCTCTGTATCCTGGTTTAGTTCCCATCAAGATAATTATGATGCTTCGCTTGTTGGTGTACTTTTCATTAATTCTTATTGACAATTGAGATGTCGCTATAACCCTTTTTTATATTTTTGGAAACAGCGATGCGGTCTCCATACCCGGCATGTCTTCCTCAATTTTAGTGGAACTGCACAAAATTGATGGCCATTGTTGTTCCGCCATCGTTCCTCTCGCCACGTGGTTCTTCCTTCCTCGAGCTTGATTATCGAGAAGAAACAAACCACGGTGAGGATTTGTCGAACTTCATAGGTGCCTCACCCAAACTTGATGCCAAATGGATGATGCATCACCATGATGACCTATCGATGCTCATGGTTGCGCCTCATGGTTGCGCCGGGTGGTGAAGCTGATCGATTTTCAATGAAAAACAAGTTGTCTTCCATCGTGCTTTTTGCTTGTTATGCACAAAGATGATATCCTTCATTAGTTCACCTTGGTTGCGTTGGAGACGCAATCGCCTTTCACGTTGGTGCAATTTTATCACACAATTGGCTATGAACCAAATGTTTCCTCAAGAAGGATCGACATTGGTACTAAGAGCATAAGTTTTGTATTGATTTCTAAGCCTTCTCACAACTTTGTCTCCAGCTCCCTGTAATTTTATTTGTCCAGCTATTAACTTTGATTTTAAAATGGTGTGGACTAAAACCCGGATGGACGAGTAGCCTCCAATTTTATTTACTCAAGATATTAGATTTGACTAAAGTCAAACTTTGTAATACTCTCAAACCTTTCCGATAATTGAAATTAAAATTTTTATTTGTACACACTCTCACACGCTTCCGATAATTTGGCGCATGTGTGGTTGTTCACTTAAGGGAGGGTAGTGTACCACACGTGAAGGACAGGAAGTGCGACTAGGATTTATGGGCGTGGATCGTTAGTTCATCGGAAGTAGTACTAGTTTTCTTCACTGTACATTAAATAAAGAGTTTTGTTTCAGACTTACACAATTTAAAACGATTGTTATGGAGAGAATAAGAAAACCACTCCACTATATATTAGTCGATACACGAGAGTACTATATGGACGCAGCTTCATTGACTTAGTGCACTGCATTTGGATTTATGATGTGGGGCCCAAATGTGGCTGGCTCACCATCATACAGCCAAAAGTAGGTGCAAGTGAAGGCACCAGAGCTCAGTCCGCATTATAGTAGTATATATATAAGCTGGAGCCTCAAAGACTTGTTCGCTAGGGTTTGCACTCTCCACACGCCACCAAGACTACATATATGTTACACGCTGGAGGCTCATGCTCATTTGCTAGGGTTTGCTATATTCACGCCTCTCACCCTCTCTTCACCAGATCTAAACAAGACTGCGTTGGCCTCTTGTCTCTCTCTCCCCTCACAGCCTAGTGAAGGAGGCGTCAGATCCCGTCGACCGGAAGGGAGGAGGTGCAACATTCACTCTATCGCCTGGCGAGGGAGGCAATCCACCGCCGCTGCGTTGTTCTCTTTCACCCAGCGCTTGCAAGGGAGGGCCACCGACCCCTTCTTCCTCGCTGCACGTAGTGTGGGCAGATCCGCCTCCCGCCACACGCCTTGCCACATCCCGACGACCCTAAGGTATAAGTTTTTTGAAACCGCTATTGCTCTAGCTGCATGTGGATCTTTTTCGATCTGTAGTCGAATCTAGGTCTTGGTTCAAAGAGGAAAGAAGGGTGCGGTGGGCTGGAGCAAGAATCTAGGACGTGGTTCAATGAGGAAAGGAGGGGCGGAAAGAAGTATAGACTGGCTATCCAACCGCTTTGTAGGTCGAAAAGGGAAAAAGGGGGTAACCCAGTACACACATCTGTAAGGAACCGATCTCTTTGTTGAAAAGGGAAAGAAACTGGGGGGTCGGGTAGTTTGTGTAGGACTAGATTTGCTGCCCTCACATAGAAAGAAGGTTCAAAGAGAAAAAATATGGGACCAGCGCATATATGCTGCTTGGCTACATACTTTGCATCACCCATTTATACGTGTGGACGCACATGGTGCTGGCATGTCCCATACAACTATTTTGAGATGTTGTGCTACTTGTATTGGTACTGTTTTAAATAAATGTTGAATTGAAGCTATTGTATTGTTGTCTTTTCCCATTAAGTAGTGAACAAAAATGGGACCAACCCAGACATGATGCTTGTTGCTTTGTTACAACAAACTCTGCATCACCCCCTTTATAAGTAGATGGAAGCACATACCGTTGTTGCCCACTCTCCCTCGAACTGTTTATGCATTTCGTTAATCTAATACCACTGGTAAAATTAAGCAATGCCACTCTCGAATTAATTAACTATTGAATCTTAGTTCAAAATGCAACACTTGTTAGGAATGGTACTATCCTGATTTGTAGTTCTTTCTACATGTTTAACCAAGGTATTGTTAAGATAATGTCTCGTTAAAATGAATCATTTGCATTGTTTTAGGAATGGTACTTTTCTGCTTTGTCGTTCTTTAATACATGTTGAAACAAGGCATTTTAAGATAATGTCTCAGTCAATAAGGAATGAATCACACGGATGGAGAATTGCTACTCTCCGCTTTGTTTCCCATTAAGATAAAGTAGATCAGTAGATGCTTTTCTTCTGGGAGTACAAGTCATCAATCATTATTTCTCAGTAATTGCTTCCCTTATACCAATTGTTGCTTACAGGGATATCAAAATTAAAGCTCGGTTTTATTCTGACTTCGACTTTAGTTGAACTGCACAAAAGGAGCCAATGTGTCCAAGGCAAACTGCTGCATTATCTGGTCCAGCTTGGTCGCTCCACTTTGCGTAAAGAAGCGATCACTGTTTGCGCTACATTATAGAAGGAATGACCGAGAATCTTTACAGAGTATTAGGCCTTCCACTATGTAGGCCAAAAGAGGTGCCAATTTCACCTTTTCTTAGTTTGGCACCAAATCCCTCCATTGCTTCAGCTGGTGCCATAAATATTAGACACCGTGACATGACTAGCATGCAGAGACCATTGGCAATTTAACAACATGTGGAGTGCCCTGGGCAAAAGTGCCCAAACAAGTACAAGAAGCATGTGACTCCACGATCATAGGCATTACATATTTTGAATGGGAAAAGCTTGTCAAAGTTTAATCATTGATGTTAGCAAGAAGACGTTAGTTTAATATATTGGAATTGGAAAACCTTGTCAAAATTTGCTCATTGATGTTAGCCGTAAGACATGCATTTGATATTTTTGAGTGGGACGCCTTGCCGTGAGCAGCGCCGAGTGTTTTTCCTATTCCCGTGTTCAGTTTAGAAGTAAATAGTTACTCTGCTGAGATATTCCTGTGTTAAGAGTTTGTTCTTAATATTGTCTATGTAATGCCAGGCCTTGTGTTTGATTGCAAAGTTGAGCTTGGAATGTTGTGGCATGCGGCATCACGAGTTGTTCACCATGCCTCTTGAGAATAATGCTTCGTATTGTTTTGCATGTCGATCTAATGCCGTTGATTTGCTTGTTAAGAAGATCATCCTCTTCGTTGTTTTCGTGCTTAAGAAGTTCATCGTCTGATGTTTCATTCATAGCCTATACGACAAGTCGGGTAGGTTAGAAGTGAAACTATATGATCTTCCGACCAACTCATGATATTAGGTTGTGATTGGATCTTTGTTTTCCAACCAAAACCGCTTGTAAAACTGACGCTTGTAAATTAAAGCAGATGGTATCGGACGAAGGCGCTTGGTTGGTCGATTTCGACTAGTAAAATATCGGAAGTACTTCACACACGATAAAAACGCTGAACGACACTTCTGACGATTGCTAATCCAGCCGTTAGCTGTTGTTTCAGCCTTGCCCATGGATGGCATGATACGCACGCCGTGCATGTATCGTCTGGTAATGTCGCCCATATAGCGTTGCTCGTAAAATATACACCGGTCTCTCAAATTACACGCAGAATCCGCCGGTTTTACTTACGCACCTCGGCCCTCGGTTTCATTACGCCTGTATTTTACACGTTGTTTCGGCGACGAGTAAATTACACTTGTATGTTAATACTGGTTTGAAATAAACCAGAGCTCCCAAGCGCCGCCTTACCGCTTCATGCCGCCTTAGTTTCTCAAGGTGCTCATAGGTGTTCGGCGATCCTGGCTTCTGAATGAGCAAGTGGGCGCCAGATCGACCATCCGTAGGGCCCGTGAGGCCCTCTCTATTGTCCTTCGAGTTGTTGCGCCGCCGTGGCGCCGAGCATTGTTAACATGGTCAACGAACATGAGGATTCAGGAGATGACTTTATTTTGATTGGATGACACTAGGGACCCATTAGGGCCATAGCCGTACGTACGCAAGTGCCTCCTTATTATGTACAACTTTTTTTTGCTTTCTACTGGTTTCCTGACATCACGGTACCAGACCATTGTCAACCTATGTAGTCAATATAAACGAGAGAATTGCACAAGATGCGGCCGACAGCTGGGACCAAGCAGCTCGAGTTGTATTTGTGTTTTTGAGGCGTGAGCACTGCAGAGTTTTTCTTGGCGATGATTTCGTTGTTGTTCGAGGAGAAGGGTATTAATGGGCGGGCTATGGCCGCCTAGCCCAGTGCCGATATCCAGCCCAGATACTAATTTTTTCAAGATGAAAATGGCTAGCCTAGCTATATGCCTTTTGAGGAATACCGAGCAAGGTCAACTTGTTATTCTCTCGCTCACTGGCTGCAAATCTTTCCTAGGAGGGATGCATTAGGCTTAACAGGAAAATGGGCTTTAAAAATAATAAATGGGATGTAATTATAAAACTGGGTAGTAACTATAAAAAATGCACCAAACACGAAATTAGTTTATAAAATATTATTTATGGATTTTGAAAATCTTAAATTTTCATTGTTATGCCAAGCAATGTTTCATTGATTTTTACGTAATACAAATTTATATTTAATCTAACTAGAAATTTCGGGATAAAAATATTTCGGATCCCATCAAAATGTGGGAAATTTTATTGAATTCTGTCTTCAACGGTTGGTTGAAATTATTAATCGTTGTCCTAGCTAGAAAATGAGTTGTACTTTTAACAAACTGTAAATGGGCTGTTGTAAATTCCATTAGAATTCAAAAATGGGTTGTACATTCTTACAAAACGCAAATGGGCTATAAGTTCTCTTCCACACACTTGTGGGCCTACTAAGTGACGCGTCCCCTAAAAAAATAAGTTGACGCTTATGCAAGGCTTTGTCAACTTATTATAGTCAACACACGGTTCTAGCAGCAATGGCCGTTGGATGTCTATCCAATGGATGTCGTGCTTCTTCTTCAATCTCGGATATTCTTAGCTTCGGCCGCACAAAAAATGATTCTTCCCCCTGACATCTGGGGTGCACCATTTCGGAGGCTGACCTGTGGGCCTACTAAGTTGGAGCGTACCAAGGGCTTTGTCAACTAAGTCAATATAAACGATTCTAGCTTCAGTGACCGTACGATGTCCATCCAACGGCCGTAGTGCTTCTTCAACCTCTGGTCTTCTTGGTCCAGCCGCCCAAAGCAGCGCCGGTCATGCCGCTTTGCTCCCGCCTCCCATGGCTGGCTGTGCCGCCTTGAGGCCTCACCGCCCCCATACTACTCCCACCGCTGGCCAGGCCATCCCTCCACTCACCCACACCCCCCGTTATTCTGCGGCGACGGTAGCCTCACACCACAGCCGAACCAGTGAACCCTCGTGCTCCTCTCCGCGCAGGCTTCCACTGCTGCGTCTTCCCCGGCTCCGCGTCGTCCCCTTCCTAGGCCTCACCGTCGTCCACCGCCCTGGTGCTCTCGGCGCGGCGTGGTCAACGTGATCAACGACCGACTTCCATCGGAAGAGTACTATACTTGGAGAGGCTGACAGCTGGGTCCATGGCGGCCACAAGGAAGTGCCTCCTTATTACGTGCAAAATAATTATTCCTCCACCTGATAGCAGGGACATACCAGACGGGCCACCTTATTTCGCGAAAAAAATGTTTCCCCCCTAACTGCTGGGACCCACCGGACGGGCCACCTTATTTCGCGAAAAAAACGTTCCCCCCGCTGTCAGCTCGGACCCATCGGAAGTGTGTCGCGACCGGTTTTTCCGGGAATCAATTTCCAGAAATGGCCGCTGTGCTCACCAGCCCCAGGTTTACTGTTAGCTGGTGAGGCACCAACTTGATACAGAAATTCCAAGCAGAATACAAAAATATGAAGTACAAGACCATTCTAGCCTGGAAGTTCAACAAATGGTTTCTAGTGGTTGATGGCGGAAGCGGTTTGAGGATCATCAGTGTCCATGGAACTCCATTTCCCATGTGACAGCTGACCAGGTTAACTCCTATCTTCAAGGGGCTGCTATCTCCATGCTTAGGTTCCGGGCTGTCATCGCAACGCTCCTCTCCATGCAAGGAATCTGCCAAGACAATAGCCGTGACAAGCCGGTGAGTACTTTGAATGTACTGCAAACATTCTGAACACGTATAATATAACAATCAAAAATCATGCCTTGATGAACATTTTATGATCACAACGTTAGTCATAAAGAAATGAAATCCTTGGTGCATACATGTGGATTATTAATAAGTGGCCACAAATATGTAATGGCGGAGCAGTAGTAATGCCATAAATGGCGCCTTAGCGACACCACATAAAGGGCTTATAAATAAATGTAAGAAATGCCACAATCGGTCGCTCGAGCGACACCACATAAAGGGCTTATAAATAAATGAAGAAATGCTACGTGGAAGGCGTCGAGCGACACCACATAAAGGGCTTATAAATAAACAGAAGAAATGCCACAATCGGGCGTCTGAGCGACACCACATAAAGGGCTTATAAATGAATGCAGTGAATATCCAGGAGGTAGAACCGTCCCAGGGACACTCAATGATTCAAATAATATAAAGGGGTTAGTCCATAATAATAATCATTATCATCATCACAAGTCACAAATCATAAACCAAGTTCTGGTTTAGTAGTTCTCCTCCGGAGACTGACACTAAGACCGACACTTGACCCATCCTAGACTGGAATCCTTAACCAAGGACAGGGTTATTCGAATAGGTTTAATACCTCTGCAGAGGGTGTGCTATTTGCCCACGAGTAACGGATTTCTTTAGTCCATCGGGACTAATTTTGTCTCACGGTCTTTTAGTCGAAAACACGCTCGCTTGCACACACCAGCTTAACTTTACTCGTGTCCGAATCACCCACGACACTTGTTAAGCAAAACTCTAAGTGGGAGGCTACAACCTCGCGTAGCATGGGATCAAATTTCTATCGCAAGGCCTAAGGGGTGCCCCTCTTGGTCCCAACCGGATACACCCATGCTCTCGGACCAGGTGGCATGCCTACCGGATGCAGCCGGTATCTTCCACCATGGCCTCTCTGTACGGTGCGTGCCAAGACAAGGGTTAACAACTTACTGAACCATACCCTACCTATGGCAGGGACTAGTGGCAGCGCGAAACAAGTTTGGGGTTACTGGAACAAGGCTCGAGCTACGGCCGACTCAGGAGGCTTAAATATTTCCTGCATGATATGTAAAACAAACATATTTTCAAACAACAGGATCACCGCTCATTATACCTTAATATGCCACACCAGACATAACCGTCCCAACGGAGACCGGCGACAAGCTCACGCCTACCCAAGGTAGATGCTTTTCCCGGATTCCTTTCCGGCATGCATGCAAGGTACATGAGGATGATTACCATCACAGGTATATTCATTTCCAACAGCAAGGAAAACACTGATATGCATCCATGCAAATGATCATGTCACATGAAATAACAAGTTCCCGAAAATAAGGTGGTGTTATAAACGTGTCAACTAACACACCAAAATTATTATGCCGGGGTTCAGAATGCTTGCCTTCAAGTTGTGTAGAGGCAGGGTGCATCCTAAAAACTTTTGAAAGTTTTCTGCTTCTCTCCAAAATCCTATTTTAAAAAAATATATTCAAATAACAAACATTTTAAAATCAGTACAAAAAAGTTGCTTGGAAAATTTTCAAATAAATATGAAAATAAACTAGACAATATTTGGGAAGCAACAGAAAAAGAATCAAGTCATTTGGAGTTATATTTAAAAAGTTAAGCCCAGTCAAAGTTTAGTCAAAGTTCTGTTTCAAAAAAGACAGAAAAAAGGAAAACGGTTCGCCTGGACTGCGTCTTCTGAGAGTGGTCGCGTACTTACCGGAAATACGCTTCCACCAGAGAAAAACGATCGGTCGGGTTGCGCCACTAGTGGCTTGTTGTTTCACCGACTGGTGGTCCCCACTGTCGGGTTCATCATCTTCCCCGCGCGCGCCCGACAGAGACAGGGGTCGTTTCCAACGGCGATCCCCGGCGACACAAGCCACCGTTCGACGCGCTCGAGATATGGGGGTGATCGGGAAGAGGTACCGCATCAATCTGCGGTGGTTAGGGGCGTGGTGAAGTTTGGGGGTGAGAGCTCCTTCCTCCATGGCGGAGGGGAAGCTTCGGGAGGGAATGGGGCTTGGCATACCGTGGCTCCCGGGTGAAAATGGGAGTGGGAAAGGGTTCGCGGGGTCGACATGGAGCTAATGGAGGAGAGCATGGAGGGGAAGCAGCTCTGGTTGCTCGGAATCGACCGGAGGGCGGCGGCGGCCCAAACTGCCAGAGACGGGGAGATCGATGGCCTCTGGAGGAATGGGAGCTAGAGGGGCCTTTCAATGGCATCGAGGAGGGTTCATGTCCAGCGTGAAGAGCTCGGAGTGGGTTCATATAGGCACAGAGAGGCGGTTTGGCGACGACCGTGGATGAGGGTGGTGGCTCACCGCCACTGTGGTTTGCAGGGCAACGTGGCGAGGCTAGCGGGGCACGACGTGGCTGAAGGAGCTGGGGGGATGAGAACGGCCTGTTCACGAGGGCAGCTGGCGAGCGGAGAAGGTTTGGGCGGCGCCGTCCATGGATGCGGCCGCAAGCATGCCGCCAAGAAGCTTGTTGCGGCGCCGCTGTAGCGAGCCAGGGGCGGTCGGGTGGGGCGCGACACGGCTATCCCAGCGGATCAGATCGAGCTCGGGGGGGAGGGGTCAACCTGGGACGCGGTAGCTCGGGCGCACGCACGTGCAAAACGCGCGCTCTGGCCGCGCCCAGAGTGTGCACGCCAACCGTTCGGCAAAATGCCAGGGCATGCTAGGAGGCCTTGGTGGGGTTGGGGATTTACTGTGTCTTGGTTAGCATTAGTTAGAAGCTTAGTGGACAAGGTCATTGGTCGAGGATCGGGTCCACAATGCAAACCAAAACTCATGCCAAAACTGTTCATGCTCTCAAGGTGTTTGACAAAATGCCACAGGCACCTAGGCATTACTTGGGGTGACCAACTTCTCCAGATCAGTGTCTTCTTGGATGGATAAGGGGGTGGTGAAGCTAGTTTGTCAAAAGAAGAAACTTGATAGTGCAATTTTTGCAAAACCTCAGTTTCTGACAGAAAGAAGAGGGCATGATTGCAAGCACTTAGGATCATCCAATGGGTCCACTCTCCTGGACTTAAGGGTTGTGTAGGGTGGTCTACAAGCAGGGGAAAGAATCAAGGGTCAAGGAGCAAGCAATAATATGGATGCTGTACAAACCATCATGTTGGACCAGAATGAAAATGAGGTTGATTCGCTCAAAATTTTAAAATGACAACACTGGGTTTTTTCATAAAGTTGAACCATAGGCTTCTACTAACATCCCAAAATTTTGGTGGAGGCTAGAAAGAAATATTTAAATAGGTTGTAGTGCAAAATTGCCCTTTGGACCAGAGAAGAAAATTGGGTGTAGAGCTCAAAATATCTAGGAATGAAATATCTTTTGCATAAAAGTGGTTTGGTGACATCACATGATATCTCCAAATTTTGGTGGAATTTTTGAAGGATTTTATCAAATGGTTGCAGTTCAAAAAGGACCATAAAACCATGGGAAACCATTTTTCAAGAAAATAAAGATTATATTATATATTTAATTCCTCTGATGAAAAGAAAGGATTTTTATTGAGAGGATAAACAAGTCCAATAACCTATTTTGAAAAGTTTTTACTAGGGGTGAAAAACTCCACAACTTAGGGAAAAGAGAGGCTCTGAAATCAAGATAAAGTCCAGAAAAATAAAAATTTAATTTCCTGGCAAAGTTTTAAATGAAGTAAACAAGGTCAAGAATTTTGGGGTGTTACAAAGTTCCTCCTTATTATGCACAAAAAATGAATACTCCCCCTGCTAGCTGGGGCCCACCTTGGTGGGAGGCTGACTTGTGGGCCTACTAAGTTGACGGGGACGGAGGGCTTTGTCAACTTAGTCAATATGAACGATTCTAGCTCCAAAGGACCGTGACGATGTCCATCCAACGGCCGTAGTGCTTCTTCAACCTCGTGTCTTCTTGCTCCAGCTGCCCAAAGCAGCACCAAGTCGTGTCGCATGCTCCTACCTCCCGTGGTCGGCTATGCACGCAGCTGCCTCACCGCCCCTACTATTCCCACACTGCCAGCCCTCTGCGGCGACGGCAACCTCACACCGCAGCCGAACCGGTGAACCTCAGATTCCTCTCCGCTGGCTTCCACTGCCGCTGTTTTCCCGGCTCGCGTCGCCCCTTCCTAGGCCTCGCCGTCGTCCACCGCCTTGGTGCTCTCCGCGCGGTGTGGTCAACGTGGTCAAGGAACGACTTCCATCGGAAGAGTACTGTACATGGAGAGGCTGACAGTTGGGTCCACGGCCATAGCCTAGTTTTTTTGTGATTTGCCAAGTAAGTCACTTTGTCAGGCCTGTTGGGCTGCAAATCTTTCAAGACGAGGAGAGCTTTCATTCGGCTGGCCGAGAAAATGGCCCATCAGTAATGAGAAATGGGCTGTACATTTTTAAAACACATCAAATCGGCAATTAATTTCAAATATCTTTTTTTTCATTTCGAGATTGTAAACTACATTAATTTTTATGCGTGGAGAATTTTTTGGATTTTATATTGATATACATTTACTTTTAAATCAGTTTCAATGTGAGTCGAAATTTCGGGATTAAAAACAGTTCGGACCGCACCGAAATATGCAAAATTTCATATAATTTTTTAACCGTGGCCACTATATGGGCTGTAATGCTAACAAAAAGAATATGGGCTCCAAAAAAACCTGAATAATTAGCAAATGGGCTGTAAATTATTAGAAATAATGGCAGATGGGCTGTATGCTGTTTTCCACAGATTTGAGGCTTTCCTAAAAAAAAGGTTGATGCACAAGCAGTGACTGTTGCATGGCCATCCAACGGCCGTCGTGCTTCTTCAATCTCAGCTCTTCCTGCTCCAGCCGCTCAAACAGGCGCCGGCGAGACTGCCTGCTCCCTCCTCCCCGCGGCCGGTTGTGCTGTCACGAAGGCCTCACCGCCCCATCGTACTCCCATCGCTGGCCTAGCTATCCCTCTACTCACCC
Source organism: Aegilops longissima (assembly GCA_021605205.1). Lineage (NCBI taxonomy): Eukaryota > Viridiplantae > Streptophyta > Magnoliopsida > Poales > Poaceae > Aegilops > Aegilops longissima. The sequence goes on from JAHIAM010000968.1 coordinate 22,618, forward strand.
ACACCTACGATTATTCTGGCGGCGACGCAGCATTTAACCAAGAAACCTCATACAATCATACTTCGCTTCGCGTGGAAGCAATCGCGAGTCTTCCTGCCTCCGTGTCATTCCTTCCTAGGCCTCGCCGTCGTCCATCGCCTCGGTGTTTCGGCACGGCCTGGTCAACGTGGTCAACGAATCGACATGCATCTGAAGTGGATATGACGTGGAGAGGCCAACAGCTGGGTCCACGACCGCACGCAAGGAAATGCCTCCTTATTACAGCGCAAAATAATGATTCCTCCACCGACATCGTGGACCCACCGAAGGGCCTCTCAGATTTCGCGAAAAACATTACCGCCGTTGACTGGACCCACCAGCTATATCTTCGCACACAAGGAAGTGCCTCCTTATAAACGCACAAAAAATGAGTATTCCCCCTATTAGCTGGGACCCAGTATAGTGGCAGGCTGACTTGTGGGCCTACTAAGTTGACGGGGACGGAGGGCTTTGTCAACTTAGTCAATATGCACGATTCTAGCTCCAGTGACCGTACGATGTCCATCCAATGACCGTAGTGCTTCTTCAACCTCTGGTCTTCTTGCTCCAGCCGCCCAAACCAGCGCCGGTCGTGCCTCGTGCTCCTGCCTTCCGTGGCCGGCTGCAATGCGGCGGAGGCCTCACCGCCCCCTACTACTCCCACCGCTGGCCAGGCCATCCCTCTACTCACCCACACCCCCTGTCGGTGTCAAAACCGGCGGATCTCGGGTAGGGGGTCCCGAACTATGCGTCTAGGCGGATGGTAACAGGAGACAAGGGACACGATGTTTTACCTGTGTTCGGCCCTCCCGATGGAGGTAAACCCTACTCCTGCTTGATTAATATTGATGATATGGGTAATACAAGAGTAGATCTACCACGAGATCGTGAGAGGCTAAACCCTAGAAGCTAGCCTATGGTATGATTGTTGTTCGCCCCACGGACTAAAACCCTCCGTTTATATAGGCACCGAATCGGGTTAGGGTTACACGAGTCGGTTACAATGGTAGGAGATCTACATATCCAGATCGCCAAGCTTGCCTTCCACGCCAAGGAAAGTCCCATCCAGGACACGGACGAAGTCTTCAATCTTGTATCTTCATAGTCCAGAGTCGGGGGCGAAGGCTATAGCCCGGCTATCCGGACACCCCCTAATCCGGGACTCCCTCAGTAGCCCCCGAACCAGGCTTCAATGACAACGAGTCCGGCGCGTAGATTGTCTTCGGCATTGCAAGGCGGGTTCTTCTCCAAATTATGTGTCCCTGTTTGAATAGTGTCCGGCTTCTCGTAAACATCGCGCTCCTTGGCTTCCACGCCCAATAATGGCCATCTTCCACGTGTTGAATGAATGCGAAAAGCCAGGGTATTTTTACATTTATCTTCATAGCTGCGCAAATGAGCTGCCTATATAAGAGACGAGGATCTAGATCCAAATCACACCACCTTCCCTTCACGAGCTTTCATCGGAGCGCATCTGACAGAAACCCATTCCATCATGGACAGTTGACGCGGCTCCTCCTCTCGCCCTCCTAGTCCTTAGCCCGGAGATTGGGAGAGATGTCCGTCCCTTGCGAAGTTAGTGACGCTCCAAACAAAGGGGTTTCTTCCCCCAGCCTTCATGGTTCCGGTTCGAGCCGGACTCGCCACCTATAAGGGCGGAAAACAAGCGGAGAGCATCCCTAGTCCCTCCCGGGGAGAGCGGGTATGCCTTGTCCCCTATTTGATAAGAGGGCTTGGATTTCCAATTCATCCGTTTCTCCGGGAGCTCCTGGAGTTCTATGGCCTCCAGTTGCACAACCTTACGCCTGCCTCCATTCTGCATATTGCGGGCTTCGTGGCCCTTTGCGAGCTGTTTTTGGGCATCGAGGCTCATTTCGCGTTGTGGAAGAGGTTGTTCTGCCTCGTACCCCCTTCTCAGGAGGGGTCGATATATCAAGTGGGCGGAGCTGAACTATGGCGCATCGCCGGGATCGGATATCTATCCGGAACCCCGAAGAAGGCGTCCGAAGACTGGCCTTTGGAATGGTTTTATATAGAAGACGTCCCCCTGCCGGACCCTGTTCGGATCGGCCTCCCGGAGTTCAGTAATGCTCCTCTGAAGAAACGCCTAAGCTGGCGTCCTCGGAGCCCCCAATGGGAGAATGACAGGGACGTCCTTTACCTGATGAGCCGAATAAGGTTGTTGGCTCATTCTGGATTGACCGTGATCGGGGTCATGGCCACATGCATTATGCGGGGAGTGCAGCCGCTCCAGTATAGGGGCCACCCCATGTGGGGTTTCAACGGGGAGGATGATGCCACCCGTCATGGCCGTAAGGGGCCGGGATCGGTCGCTGATCTGATGAAGATCGTGTCCGCATTGTACAAGGGAGAAGAGGAAGAATTTCTTCGCGTCAATCCTCAGGACGGGTTTTCTATGAACAATCCTCCAAGCTAGGTAAGCGGACATTTCTTTACGCCCATCCGTTCCATATTCCCATGGTTAAGTACCTTATCTTGTGATTTTGACGCAGGAATTGCGCCGGGCCGTAAAGGATATAAACAGCCCACCCCCACAACCTGAGGATCCGGAACGGTCCCTCGATCCGGCCTCCCAAGAGGATCTGGACATATCTGTGGAGCTGATTGATGGGGTATTTTACCAACTGAGTATCGACAATGCCTTGGTTGCCATTACGGCCGATTACCCCAGAATATTTCCAGCCTCACAGGTAATTGAGACCGAAGTCCCAATACTTTAGAAATGATCCCTCCGTGCTTATCTTTCTCCATCGTATATCAATGGCGTTCTGCAGGGGGAGCCCTTGAGGCGGAAGACCGAGCCTGCGGTGGCTAGCCAACAAGGGGCAGCATGGCCCAGCAGGCTAAAAAGAAGTGCGGTCCGATCAGCGCGCCAAGAACGGTATGGCGTGTCGCCTTATTCCAGTGTTTTATTCCGGAAGGCAGCACGCTCGCGCTCTTTTCAGGAAAAAGCGCTCGCGGACTATATCCGGAGAGGTTGCCAATCGCGCCTCCGCCAGCCAGGCTTCAAAGCCAGGCCCAGAAGCGGAGGCGAACACTAGGCGTGCGTCGGACGCTCCTCCGACAGAGGATGCCGACAGATTGTCCGCCACCAACTCCGAGGTGGAGAGTGCCATGAATCACAGGCGTTGCCGGACTGTTCTTCGTGACGCATGTTTCTCCCAAGAGGCATTGAATGCCTTCAATTCGGGAGATGCGCACCTCCGTGCTGCTCAAAATGGTCTAGCCAGAGCCACGGAGCAGTATGTGAAAGACATAAGGGTGAGCAAATTTGATGGTCATATATACCAGTAGCCCCCGAGACTTAAAATAGTTAGAATAACTGATTTAAGGATCATTTATTGTGCAGGGTCTTACAGAAATAAATACCCAATTATCCCAGGAGCTTGAAGAGTGCAAAGCCCAACTTGAGGCCGCACAAGCCGCGACAGGGGAAGCCCAGGAGTCCCCCTCTGGTAACATACATTTTTTTTAAAGATAAGTATGTTATGAAGTGCAGCGTGTGTATAGATCTGACAATGACATTGCAGATGGCGCCGGGGTAGATCCTGACAAACAACAGCTCTTGCGCCGGTTAAAGGCCGGCTAGAACATGCTTACGAGGGTGAGGCAGGAGAAAAATAATCTCCAAGATGCCAACACCCAGCTGGGCGAGGAGCTAAAGGATGTTCGTGCCCAGCTGTCTGACTCCGTTAAGGAGAATCGGCGGCTTCGACGCGGCATTTTTAGTAAGTGCTTAAACGAACTTTGAAAAAAGAGTTCGGCGAGGAAGTCGATTAATAGAGTTATGTCTGTAGGTATGCTCACAGGCCGTCCCGCAGAGGAAATGCCCGGTTCTACGGGTGACCTTCTTCCCAAGCTCTTACAACTGCACGAACAAGTTCGGCAGGTGATGAAAGGCGTCGCCGAGGCCTTGTGGCCATCTATCTCCTTGCCCGAAGGCCTTGGGGAGCTTGCAGAGAGGCTCCAGGGAGTGCGGCGGCGCTTCCTGTTATGGAAGATATCGGCCTGTCATCAAGGCGCCAGGGAGGCCTGGGCCATGGTGAAGACGCGGTGCATGAAGGCTGACCCAAACCACATGGCCGAGGTCGGACCTGTGGGGCTAGATGGGAAGGAGATCCCTGTGAGCTTAGTGTACGGCCAGTGGAATTGGCATAAAGTATTCCTGAAGGACTGTAAACTAGACAACTGTTAGATGGTATTGAAGAGGAATACAATCAGTCAAATTGACTATGTAATTTAAAGTGACATGTAAAATGCCTTCTAGCCGGATTGTAGATCGTTTGTCTTAGCGGACCTTTTCGCTTCGACCTCGGGACCCGATAGTCCGGAGTGTGTCCGAATACCCTCGCGGTTATATAAAAACCGGGGCATGCGTGGAGACCAGGCGTAGGGGTCATTAGTGCTTTATCAGACAAGTGCCCTACTAGTTATATCATATTACATGGTTAGTAAGAAACATCTTCCAGGGAGAATACTTCCGTTAGGGGTTCCTTTCCCTGGGTGGCATGCCCTAAAGTGCATGTCCGGACCAAGTAAAAAGCGTAAAACATCCGGGGCAGATAAATAAATAGGTAAGAAATCTTCTTTAGTTCACCGACCAATATTCTCTTAAGAACGCTAGCTTTCGCTTCACCCGGTCCCGAGGTACACATCCGGCTGACCCGGCAGTAACAATTGCAGAGGTGCTCCCTTTACCACCTAGTTGAACAATCGAGAACGTAGGGGTAAGCACAGGAGCCAGGCAACCCAGCTTGGTCAAAACTTAAGTCTATTGATGCATATAATGGCGAATAAAAGGTACATGCAGAAGTGTGACACATGTATTGGGCATGAAGCACTTATAATTGAGCTTCTGTGAAAGAAGCCCCCAGGTACAATGAGCGCGGATAGCGCGTCAAGGGTGTGCGAACAATGCGCTAACGAGCCTTCCAAGGCTTAAATGAAAAAGGAGGGAGAAGGAGAAAAATAGAAGACAGCTAAAATGTAAAATATGGACAGAGGAAGGAGACGAACTCAGAATCCGGCGCTAGGCGTAGAATCTTCGGAGACGTGCTGCGTTCCATGGGTTCGGCTCGAGTCGGTTATCCAATGCATCTCGCAGGTACGCGCTCCGCCGGTCAGGACTTGGTCGATGATAAAGGACCTTCCCATTTGGGCTTTAGTTTGTCCTTTTCTAGTCCGGCAGCGAGAACTAGCTCACCAACATTGTAAGTTTTGGCCCGCACCTCTACGCTTTGATATCTTTGAGCCTGTTGTTGATAGAATGCGAACGGGCTTTTGCTACGCCACGCTCCTCATCCAATGCGCCAAACTGTCCCCGCCGATCGAGCTCGGCTTCTCTTTCTTCGTACATGCGCACGCCGAGGTGAGTCATGAATTATGTCAGAAGGCAGAACTGCCTCGCGCCGTATACCATAAAGAATGGTGTGAATCCGGTCGTGCGATTGAGTGGTCCGCAGCCCCCAGAGTACGGAGTCGAGCTCCTCTACCCAGTGCGTGTTAGATTCCTTGAGGGACCGCACTAATCTGGGTTTGATGCCGCTCATAATTAGACCATTTGCTTGCTCAACTTGATCGTTAGTTTGAGGGTGATAGACTGAGGCGTAGTCGAGCTTAATGCCCATGCTTTTGCACCAGAGTTTGACCTTGTCGGCCGTAAAGTTCGTGCCGTTATCGGTGATGATCTTTGTGGGGACACCGTAATGATGTAAGACCCCCGATATGAAGTCTATCATCGGTCCGAATTCGCCGTCTTGTGAGCTTGGCCTCTATCCATTTGGTGAATTTATCCACCATGACCAGTAGGTATTTTTGCTTGTGGGTTCCCCCTTTAAAGGGTCCGACCATGTCAAGCCCCTGCACCGCGAAGGGCCGGTGATGGGTATAGTTTTGAGGCGGTGGGTGGCATGTGGCTCTGATTAGCAAAGAGCTGGCATCCGACGCATCGTTGGACTAAGTCCTGAGCATCTGCCCGGGCCGTCGGCCAATAAAATCCTATACGGAAGGCCTTGCCTACAAGGGCCCGGGCTGCAGCGTGGTGCCCGCCGAGTCCGGCATGTATTTCAGCCGGAAGATTCCGCCCTTCTTCTTCGGAGATACACCTTTGAAGGACTCCGGTTGTGCTTTTCTTATAAAGCTCTCCCTCATGGACTTTGTAGGCTTTAGATCGCCGCACTATGCAGCGGGCCTCGTTTTGGTCCTCGGGGAGTTCCTGCCTGGTTAGGTAGGCTAGGAATGGTTCTGTCCACAGGGCAATGACTGCCATTATTACATGGGTTGAGGATGTTATTTCGGTGGTAGAACCACCAACTATGTCAGAATGTTCGGTGTGGGGCAGTGCGGTTGGGTCCGGATTGTTATTTTGGACTCTCCTCCCATATACTGGATGGCTTGAACAGCCTCTCTAGGAAGATATTGGGGGAGGGACAGCATCGCGCTATGCCGATGCGTGCTAACACGTCTGCTGCCTGGTTGTTGTCCCGGCTATATGGTGAAATTCGAGCCCCTCAAACCGAGCTGACATTTTTAGGACTGCATTGCGATAGGCTGCCATTTTCGGATCCTTGGCATCAAAGTCTCCATTTATTTGTGATATCGCGAGGTTCGAATCACCGCGCACCTCTAGGCGTTGAATGCCCATGGAGACTGCCATCCGGAGACCATGTAGAAGGGCCTCGTATTCGGCTGCGTTGTTGGAGTCCGTATACATTATCTGGAGTGCGTATTGAACTGTATCTCCGGTTGGGGACATCAGAACGACGCCAGCCCCCAGGCCAGCCAACATTTTGGAGCCGTCGAAGTGCATTATCCAGTTGGAATATGCGCCGTACTCTTTAGGGAGTTCGGCTTCGGTCCATTCGGCGACGATGTCGGCCAAAACTTGCGACTTAATAGCTCTCCGTGGCTTATAGGTTATGTCGAACGGGAGGAGCTCAATGGCCCATTTGGCAATCTGGCCCGTCGCGACGCGGTTGTTTATAATGTCGTTAAGGGGTACTTCGGAGGCTACTGTTATTGAACACTCTTGAAAGTAGTGTCGCAGCTTCCGGGATGCCATAAACACCGCGTACACTATCTTTTGATAACGTGGGTACCGTGACTTGCATGGAGTTAGGACAGTGGACACGTAGTAAACTGGTTTTTGAAGAGGGAACTTGTGTCCGTCCGTTTCTCGTTCGACAATGAGCACCGCGCTTACAACTTGATGAGTTGCCGCGATGTATAATAGCATTGGTTCTCCCATGTTGGGCGCGGCCAGGACCGGGTTTGTTGCCAATATGGCTTTTATTTCTTGAGTCCGCCGTGGCGGCATCAAATCCTTCGAAGTGTTGGTCGTGAGGAGGCGATAAAGGGTAATGCCTTTTCTCCCAAACAGGAGATAAAGCGGCTTAGAGCCGCCACGCATCCAGTCAATTTTTGTATTTGTTTGAGGACTTTTGGGATATCCAATTGTGATAGATCTCAGATCTTGGCTGGGTTTGCTTCAATTCCTCTACCGGATACAATGAAGCCCAAGAGCTTTCCGGCCGGTACGCCGAAAACGCATTTTTCCAGGTTGAGCTTAATGTCATATGTTCGGAGATTACCGAGTGTGAGCCTCAAGTCGTCTACTAGAGTTTCGATGTGCTTGCTTTTGACGACCACATCGTTTACGTATGCCTCCACTGTTTTGCCGATCTGTTTGGCCAGACATGTCTGAATCATGCGCTGATATGTTGCGCCGGCATTTTTGAGCCCGAAGGGCATTGTGTTGAAGCAGAATGGGCCGTATGGAGTGATGAATGCCGTTGCGGCTTGGTCAGGCTCTGCCATCTTAATTTGGTGGTAGCCAGAGTATGCGTCGAGGAAACACAATGAATCGTGTCCTGCGGTAGCGTCGATGATTTGATCGATGCGGGGGAGGGGGAAGGGATCCTTTGAGCAAGCCTTGTTGAGGTCCTTGAAATCGACGCATACGCGCCAGGATTTGTCCTTCATTGGTACCATCACCAGGTTTGCTAGCTAGTCCGGATGTTTTATATCTCTGATGAATCCGGCCTCCAATAGTTTGGCTAGCTCCTCTCCCATGGCCTGTCTCTGTGGTTCGGAGAAACGCCGAAGAGCCTGTTTGACTGGCTTGAATCCTTTTAGGATGTTTAGGCTGTGCTCGGCCAGCCGGCGTGGGATTCCTGGCATGTCCGAAGGGTGCCAGGCAAAAATGTCCCAATTTTTGCGTAGGAATTCTCTTAGTGCGGCGTCTACATCAGTATTTAATTGTGCCCCGATGGAGGCCGTTTTGGTAGGGTCCGTTGGATGGACTTGGAATTTGACTATTTCGTCCGCTGGTTTGAAGGAAGTGGATTTGGATCTCTTATCAAGTATCACATCGTCCCTATTCACCATGGAGCGCAGCGCAGTGAGTTCCTCGGCCGCTAGGGCTTCGGATAGTGCCTCAAGGGCCAGTGCGGCTGTCTTATTTTCGGTGTGGAGTGCTATGTCCGGGTCGCTAGCAAGAGTAATGATTCCGTTGGGCCCGGGCATTTTGAGCTTCATGTACCCATAATGGGGTATAGCTTGAAAAATTGTGAATGCCTCTCGCCCTAATAGAGCGTGGTATCCGCTGCTGAACGGGGCCACTTGGAATGTGACTTCCTCGGACCTGTAATTATCCGTCATGCCGAACACCGCATCCAGTGTGATTTTTCCTGTACAGCGTGCTTCCCGACTGGGGATTATTCCTCTAAAGGTTGTGTTGCTTCGCTCAATGCGGCTCCAGTCTATCTCCATTTTTCGGAGGGTTTCCTCGTAAATGAGGTTCAATCCGCTGCCACCGTCCATGAGTACCTTGGTAAGTAAAGCCATCCACTATCGGACCGAGGACCAATGCGGCTGGTGCTCGGGCTGTTGAATTTAGGTTCGTCACCAGCATTAAAGGTAATAGCCGTGTCACCCATGGGTTTATTGTTGCTACTTGGTAGACTTTCGCAAGGCTACTTGGAGTGTTCGTTTCATATATTATTTGATGCGAAAGTCTCAAGACTATTAATACCGTATTGGTATCCTTGGGTTGGTGCTCTAGAGCTAGAAGCTCTTCGCCACTTTTGGCCACTGCCGTAGTATCCAACATGCTCTAAGGCTATGAGTTGGAGTGGCGCCCTCAGTATTATGAATTTTACTGGGTCCATTGAGCCATCCCTCGAGACGGTTCCATTCCCTATAGAGGGTTTTGCTTTTTGGTATTTAACCCGTGTTTGGCGATGATGCACCCTTTTATTTCGGACTGGGTTGTATTCAAGGCGGATTGTCCCAAAATCTTGATTCGGTTTTTCAGGAGCTTTCCATCGACAGATTACTTTTCAGTACTATGGTCGCCAAGTCGGCAAAGCGTGTAATGTCACGGCGACTTATAGCGTTTAGGATCCCGTTGTCCGTGCAATTGTTGCTGAAGAATGAGATTGCGTCCTCCTCGTGGTAGTCCTTTATCCTGTCCATAACCAGGAGGAATCAGGCCCAGTAATGGTGTACTGTTTCTGCGGGCTCTTGCCGAATTTGAGATAGGTCGCTTATGTTTGGGTGGGCGGGTGGAATTAAATCCGAACCGCCGCCCAATCTGAAACTTAAGGGCCGAGGAGCTCCGAACTTGGAAGCTTGGATTCTTGATGTTGTCCAATGAATCTAGCCCGGTTGCGACTTTAGGTTCAGGCTTGATGGCGTCCTCTCCTCCGAGGAACTCGACATGGAGGGATTGGGAATCCGGACGTGGCTAGTCCTTAAGATAGAAGAAGGGTCGTCAGATTGTTCCTCCACCACAGCAACGTGGTGGGTAACCCGGGAGAGTTAATCTCTCGATCGGGTTTAGCCCAATCTGATCATAGTCTGTAGCGACTCCTGTGGCGGCGCGATCCAAGAGCTCGTTTAAGGAAGAGAGCTCCATCGGATCTAACTGCCGGCGTGACTCCCGATTTAACGTGAAGATTGCTTCCGGCGACCGAGAAGTCATCGTCGGCGCAGTGACGAACAGCGGTCATAAGAAAACCGCTTAGCCGGGAGTTTGGCCGACAGCCAAAGCTTCTTTAGCAACAGTCCCGTCTTTAAAAGGCGGATGAGGCATCCTTCCCGACGGCGGCGACACGGAGGAACTCTCAATGAAAGCACCAATGTCGGTGTCAAAACGGCGGATCTCGGGTAGGGGGTCCCGAGCGTATGCGTCTAGGCGGATGGTAACGATAGACAAGGGACACGATGTTTTTACCTGAGTTCGGGCCCTCTCGATGGAGGTAAAACCCTACTCCGCTTGATTAATATTGATGATATGCGTGAGTACAATAGTAGATCTACCACGAGATCGAGAGGCTAAACCCTAGAAGCTAGCCTATGGTATGATTGTTGTTCGCCCCACGGACTAAAACCCTCCGGTTTATATAGGCACCCGAATAGGGTTAGGGTTACAGTGAAGTCGGTTACAATGGTAGGAGATCTACATATCCAGATCGCCAAGCTTGCCTTCCACGCCAAGGAAAGTCCCATCCGGACACTCGGACGTAAGTCTTCAATCTTGTATCTTCATAGTCCAGAGTCCGCCAAAGACTATAACCCGCTATCCGGACACCCCTAATCCGGGACTCCCTCACCCCTATTATTCTCATGGCGACGGCAGCCTCACACCGCAGCGAACCGTGAACCTCGTACTTTCACGCATGGGCATCCACTGTCGCGTCTTCCCGGCTTCTCCGCCGTCCCTTCCTAGGTTTCGCCATCGCTGACCACCCCGGTGCTCTCGGCACGGTGTGGTCAACGTGGTCAAGGAACGGCTTCCATCGGACGTGGATCTGACGTGGAGAGGCTGACAATGGGTCCATGGCCGCAGCAAGGAAGTGCCTCCTTATTACGCAAAATAATTATTCCTCCACCGACAGCTGGCACTCACCGGACGGGCCACCGTATTTCACGAAAAAACGTTTGCCTCGATTGCTGGGACCCACCAGCTACATCTTCGCACGCAAGGAAGTGCTCGGCGCCGGGACCCACCTGGTCGAAGCGCACGTAGCGTTGTCATTCGGTCGCGAACGTACGCATATATATGGTGGATGTAGAGGCGCCGCACGTCGTAGTAGAGGTGCGACGTGTCGTAGTAGAGGCGCGCGACGTAGCACGCACACGCACGCATAGCCGCCAGGTGCAAGAAAGAAAATACGGCCACGTATGTGTACATCTGGAGGAGGGTCTCGAACGCCTATCACGCGACATACGTGCGCCTGTGGCTCGTACATGGCTGGGTCAGAACGGAGAAACAGCGTCATCTTCGTGTTCATGGGGAGGCAACAGAATGCGTCGTGTTCATGGGGAGGCAACGGAATGCGTCGTGTTGATCGGGAGGCAACGGAACACGTGGGAGCCAACCGGATGGGTTGGAACGGAATGCGTGGTCGTGTTCATCGGGAGGGCTTGGACGGAACAGGCGATGGAAACGAGGCCTGGCGTATCGCACAACGGAGGAAACGGACCTCCTATGTTTGGAATGGGGTCCTGTTAATCGGGAGGGGTCTGGCATACCACAAAACAGAGGAAACGGACCTCCTACGGTCGAAACAGGGGTCCTGTTGATCGGGAGGGGTGTGGCATACCGCAAAACGGACGAAACGGACCTCCTATGGTCGAAATGGGGGTCCTGTTGATCGGGAGGGGTGTGGCATACCACAAAACGGACGAAACGGACTTGTGTTGGAGCGCCTTCACAGTCAAACGGGGTCCTGTTCATCGGGAGGGGTGTGGCGATCGCAAAACGGAGTCCACGGATACTGCTCATCTCCACCGTCGACCTCCTCCAGGCCTCCACGGCTCTTGTTCATCCAGCCTCCATGGGCTCCTGCTCATCCAGCCTCCACGGGCTTGTTCATCCAGCCTCCACCGCCGCTACTTTACCAGCCACTGCTCAACCACCCTCCACCATCTACTGCTCATCCAGCCCTCCACACCATGGGGTCCTGCTCAACCACCCTCCACGGGCACCCCTCCACCGCTCATCGCTCATCCAGCCCTCCACCACGTGGTCCTTTTCAACCACCCCTCCACGGGCACCCCTCCACCATCTACTGTTCATCCAGCCCTCCACCACACCACGGGATCCTGTTCATCCAAAGGCAACGCCACCGCTCACTGTTCATCCCAGAGGCAGCATCGATCGGCTTCAGTTAGTAGTAGTAGCGAAGGAATCACTCGATCGGGTTCAGTTAACAGCCATCGATCGATCGCCGGGTTCAAGAACGCCAGAGTTCGCAAAGGTAATCGCCGGGTTGATTAGAGCCCAACGCCTCGCCGGGTTCGATTAGAGCCAACGCCACACACACGCAGCAGACGCACGAGAAACGCAGCGATCTTCGGACCCCGACCTCCCACCGTAATCGGAACTCCCGAAATTTTCCTCCCCTTGCTTCTACCACGGTTTTTTCCGTCATGGACGGCCCAAAGAATGTCATGCAGCTGCGCTCGCCCACCTGTGACGAAAAGCCCATTTTACATCATGAGTTTTGTCATAGAAGTAGGAGCCCACCACATCTATGATGATACTGGGTTTTGTCACAATTATCGTCATAGAAGTGTCATATGTATGACAGGAAAAAAACTCGTTCGGCCCAAAATGTCACGGATGTGTCTTTTTTTGTAGTGACTCGAGGTGACCCGTATGTGAGTTCCGTGGGCAGAACTGCTTCTGCCCCGTATACCAGGGCAAAGGGTGTCTGGCCGATGGCTCGATTTGGCGTCCTTCTGATCGACCAAAGGACCACCGGCAACTCATCAATCCAGCGCCTTCCACTCTGGTGCAGCCTGTCAAAAGTATTGGTCCTCAGGCCTCGCAGTGCTTCAGCATTTGCCCTCTCTGCCTGTGTCGGTGTGGAACGACACCTATGGGATCACAAGAATCCCTACTACGGTTGCCGGGGCGAGGGGTTGCGAGAAGAGCAGGGCTAGTAGGCAGCACAAGGATCGTTTACCTAGGTTCGGGCCGCGAGGATGCGTAAAACTCTAGTCCTGCTTTGGTGGGTGTATTTCAGAGAGTTCTTGAGCTCTCGAACTAGCTGTGGTCAGTGCGTGGTTCGAAAGAGCCGAATCCTTCTCTAGTATGCCATGGGCCTCCTTCTATAGTCGGAAGGGGCTGCCACAGTGGCACACAGGAGGTGGAGGCGTACACTACCCTGAGCTTATCGCTCGTATTACAGGACAAGATGCATTTAATGCGTAGCTTAGGTGTCCCCTTGCTTTATTAGGGACGGGGGCGAGGCCCGTCCCATTCGTCGCCGCTCCTCCTTGCTTCGACACGCGCCCTGGCCAGCGATGCGTGCGGTGTCATGTAGGCAGGCAGGCAACTGAGGTGGCGCAGTGGCGGGGCCTTCACGAAGATCTGCATGCCGCCACGCAGGCGCTCGATCAATTGGCCTGGGAGCTGCATGTTGCCACGCAGGTGCCCGCCCAGCTGGTTGGCTGGCAGCTGCATGTGAACGGCGGTGGAAGCTTGGTTGGCATGGGTCTGGCGATGGCCCTGCTGGCGTCCTTGGTGAGGGCCTTGCCGGGTGGCCCGGCAAGGGTCTTGCCGTGGCGTGCTGTTGTCCCCGGCAAGGGCCTTGCCGGGGGTTTGGTGGTCTTCCTCGGCAAGGATCCGCCGAGGATCGTCGTCTTCTAATCCTCATCTGATCTTGAATATGTCTTCACAAAGATCTTCATGCCACCACAGAGGTGCCTTCCCGAGCCCTGGCCCCATGTGGATGATGACGTTGGGGACCGTGGGCTCAAGGGTGGCTCGCTCTGTTGGTGTGGGGCGAGCTGCCCCGGCAAGGGTCTTGCCTGGGCTGCTAAGGCTGCCCCGGCAAGGGTCTTGCCGGGGGAACCTGCTTCGTCCCTCTGCTCTTTGTGGTCTTGGCCTTGGCGTTGCTCTGATTGTCTTGGGCTTTGGTCTTACCTTGGCTCATCTCCCCTGTTCTACTTCATCTGACCGCGGGCGCGGCTCCGACTGCCCGTGCACAGGCAAAGGGGTACAAAAACGCACCCCTCTTTTTGTACACCGACAGCCTAGTCGTTGCTCCATGGGTGTGCCACGAAAGCGAAACAGACCTTGCTGCCAAGGTCTTGGATGTACTGCATGAAGGTGTGGCTTGTGAACTGTGTGCCGTTGTCGGTGATGACTCTGTTTGGCACGCCAAAACGGCAGCCTAGCCCCTTGAAGAACTTGACGGCTGACTGTGCTGTCACCTTCCTCACTGCTTCCACCTCCGGCCACTTTGTGAACTTGCTGATTGCAAGATACAAGTACTCAAAGCCCCTGATAGCGCGGAGGAAAGGGCCCAGTATGTCGAGCCCCCAGACCGAAAATGGCCAGGAGAGAGGAATTGTTTGAAGGGCTTGAGCTGGTTGATGAAGCTTCTTCGAATGGAACTGACACGCTTCACACTTGGTTACTAGTGCCGTTGCATCCTGGAGGGCAGTGGGCCAGAAGAAACCTTTTTGGAATGCCTTGCCAGCAAGGGCCCTCGACCCTCTGTGGGAGCCACATGTGCCTCCATGTATCTCCGCCAACAGCTCTAGTCCTTCCTCCCGGGGAATGCACTTCAACTTCAAATCGTTCAATCTTTTCCTGTACAGGACGTCATCGACGACCTGATACATAGCAGACCGACGGGCTACTTTCTCTACTTCTTCCCGCTCCTCAGGAAGCTCCCCTGTTTGGAGGAATCGGACGGTATGTTGTGCCCATGCCGGATCTTGGGGCTCGACGACAAGGACCAAAGGCATTTTTCTGCCATGGGAGCGACCGTCTCTAGGGCCAGGGCTTGACGCCATGCCAGAGTCAGTTGCCTCTCGGCAGGCTCAGTACCCATGGCAACATCCTTGCCGGTAGCCCCAGGGGGCTCGGCGGGAAAGTACTTGCCGGGGCCTGATTTCCTCCGCTTGTTCTGCTCTGTTGATGGTTCAACAGATGGTTGAGTTAGCCGAAGCACAAAAGTACCTGGTTCCACAGGTAGCTTGAATGCGGCGCACTTCGACAGGTAATCGGCGATGTCGTTCTCCACTCGCGGAACGTGCTCCGCTTGTATACCGTCAAAGCGCTCTTCCAGCTTCCTCACCTCATCTACGTAGGCCTCCATCAACGGGCTCTGATAACCTTTGTTGACTTGCCTGACGACAAGCTGTGAATCACCCCTGACGATAAGCTTCCTAATCCCGAGGTCTGCCGCGATCCTGAGACCGGCAAGCAACCCCTCGTATTTAGCAGTGTTGTTCGTGGACGTCTCCCTGGGAAAGTGCATCTAGATTACATACTTGAGGTGCTCTCCGGTGGGTGCGACTAGCAGCACACCAGCACCGGTGCCTTGCAGCGAGAAAGCCCCGTCAAAGTACATGATCTAGTTGCGACTTGCCTCCTTGCCGGGGAGAGTGGTTTCCTGGGTCTCTTCGTCGGGTGTTGAGGTCCATTCCGCAATGAACTCCGCCAAGACTCTGCTCTGGATTGTCGAAGTACTTTCAAACTTCAAACCAAAGCTCGACAGCTCCAAGGCCCACTCCACGATCCTCCGGTTGCGTCTGGGTTTTGTAGTATCCATTGCAGCGGGAGGCGGGTGATGACAGTGATTTCGTGTGCTTGGAAGTAATGACGCAGCTTCCTCGAGGCCATAAGGAGGCCGAAGAGAAATTTCTGCACACCGGAGTACCTTGACCTAGCCCCCTGCAAGAGGGAGCTGACAAAGTAAACCGGGTGCTGCATCATCTTCTTGCTCTGAACCACTTCATTTGGTCGCACGGGCCCTGCCCCAATGGCGTCAGACTCTGTCCGGGGCCTTGCCTTGCCGGCACCAGGCCCTGCCAGGGGAATCTCTGGCTTGCCATCCGCCAGTCCCGCTGTTGCCACTGCCTCTTCGTCGATCTCCCTATGTGCCACTAGCGCGGCACTGACCACTTGATTCGTCGTCACCTGATACAGCAGCAACAACTCTTGTGGTTTAGGCGCAACTAGTATCGGTGTAGAGGAGAGGTATTTCTTCAGATCCTGCAGCGCTGCAGTGAGCCGATGCACATCCTTGATCCGCTTGGGCGCCTCGATCTTCTCAATAGCCTTGATCTTGTCTGGATTCGCCTCAATCCCACGCTATGACACAAAGAACCCGAGAAGTTTTCCGGATGGAACGCCAAAGACGCACTTCTCAGGGTTCAACTTGAGGTTGATCTTGCGCAGATTTGCAAACGTCTCCTTTAAATCTTGTACAAGAGTTTCCTTGTCCTTGGTTTTGACCACTATGTCATCCATATAAGCTTCCATATTTCTATGTAGCTGGGTCTCAAAACCAATTTGGACCGCCCTTGCGAACGTTGAGCCAGCACTCTTCAACCCGAAAGGCATCCATAAAAAGCAATGCGTACCACATGGGGTGATGAATGTTGTCTTCTCTTCGTCTTCTCTTGTCATGAAGATCTGGTGGTAGCCCGAGTAGGCGTCAAGGAATGACAACAGATCACACCCGGCCGTGGAGTCAACAATTTGGTCGATGCGCGGCAACGGGAAGGGGTCCTTAGGACAATCCTTATTGATACCTGTGTAGTCAATACACAGCCTCCACTTCTCATTTTCCTTGCGCACCACCACCGGATTGGCCAACCACGTCGGATGGAGCACTCCTCTCACCAAGCCTACCGCTTCCAACTTCCTGATCTCCTCCGTGATGAACTCCTGACATTCCAAAGCCTGCTTCCTGGCCTTCTGCTTGACGGGTCGCGCATGGGGACAGAAAGCAAGATTGTGCTCAATCACTTCCCTGGGAACACCGGGGATGTTGGATGCTTGCCATGCAAACACATCAACATTCGCCCGCAGGAAAGTGACGAGCGCACTTTCCTATTTGCTGTCGAGGGTGGAGCTTATGGTGAAAGCCCCTTCCATGTCATCCTCCTTGACGGACACCTTCTTGGTCTCTGGTAGTGCAGCTCTGGATTTCTTGCTCTTGCCGGTGGAGCTCTCTGGCACGTCCTCGATGGGAGCAGAACACTACGAAGAGGTGTGCTTGCGGGAGTGGGTGCGAGAGGTCTTACCGGTCTTCTTCCCTCCCGGGGCTTCAGCGGCAGGAGCAAGGGCCTTGGCAGCAGCCGCTGCAACTGCTTCCCGGTAGAGTTGGTCGGCGCAGATCAGCGCGTCCTTCTTGTCGGAGGGGACGGTGATGATGATCATCGGCCCAGGCATCTTCAGCGTATTGTAGGCGTAATGTGATGCCACCATGAACTCGGCTAGTGTCGGGCGGCCGAGGATCCCATTGTAGGGCAAGGGGATCTCGGCTACATCGAAGAAAATCCTCTCCGTACTGTAGTTCAACTCGCCTCCAAACGTCATAGGCAGCATGACCTTACCCTTTGGCTGGCTCCTTCCTGGATTGACCCCTTGAAACGTGCCCATCTCCTCAAGGTCTCCATCAGGAATTTGCAGCCTCTTGATCACAACGGGCGAGATCAAGTTCAGACCGGCCCCGCCGTCCACCAGCATCTTGTTCACCTTAATGTTCCGTATCGTTGGTGAAACCAACAACGGCAAGCACCACCGCTAGCCAGCGATCGTGGTGGTCCTCGTGTCAAAGATGATAGGCATGCCGACCACTTCAGTGGCTTCTGGGCCGAATGGCGGCTCTGCTGCTGTGATCTCACGCGCCCACTGCTTGAGCTGGCGGTGAGAGCTATGCAGCGAGGCGCCACCATCGACGCACATGGCCTCTGTAGCTTTCTAGAACTCATGCTTGCCGGACTCGTCGTCCTCGCCATGATCATCATCTTCCTGCTTCTTGTCGCAGCCCCGAGCGGGCCTCTCTTGCTGGTTATCCTTACTGAGGTGACCTCCTTGGCCGCCATGCTTCTTGCCAGATCCCTCTGCACCATCCTGGCCCTTCTCCTTGTCCCGCCTCTCATACTCGTCTTTTTGCCTTTCAGCAAGCAGCTCGACTTGCCGGCAGTTCTGGAGGTCGTGGCCCTTGGTGCGGTGGATCTTGCAATACTGCTTGTCAGAGCCTCCTGGCTTGTCGGCAGCCGGCAAGGCCCAGCAAGCGGTGCACCCGGAAATCTCCTTGTTGGGGTCATCTACCTTGGCCTTCTTGGCAGCGCCGGTGTTGTCGGATCCCTCGACGGCAAGCACGGTCTTGTCATTGCATTTCCTATTGCGGCGTCAGCCCTTCTTCGTCGGGGCGGCGGTGTCTTCATCCGTAGAGTCGGTTTCCACGCCGGTGACCTTGCCAGGGTACTTCCTCCCCTCTTCAACTCGGGCGCATATATCGGCCAGAACATAAAGTTCGGCCACATCCTTAACCTTGTTCATCGCCAACTCTTCGCGCATCTCGCGGTTGCGCAGATTTTGATGGAATGCGCTGATCACAGCGGCGGATGAACATCTGGGATGTTGTATTGCACTCGGGTGAACCTCTGTATGTACTTGCGCAGGTTCTCACCATCCTTCCGGGGGATGATGTGCAAATCGCTCGTCTGGCCATGATCTTGGTGGCCTCTAGTGAAGGCACCAACGAACTCATGACACATATCCGACCAAGAAGAAATGGAATCTGCCGGCAAGTGCATCAACCAGGACATGACATTGGGCTTCAGGGCCAATGGGAAGTAATTGGCAAGCACCTTGTCGTCGCGAGCTCTAGCGGCTTGCATCGCGATGGTGTAGATGCTGAGGAACTCCGACGGGTGGGTCTTGCCATTGTACTTCTCGCCGACGTCGGGCTTGAATGTGCGGTGGGACAGCCACTGGAACTGCCGCAGCTCACGGGTAAAGGCTGGGCAACCCACCTCGTAAGGTAGGCCGCCGGAGCCTCCCGATGTTGGGTGGTCCATAGAAGGCCCCGCCCGCCTATCTGACTGGTGGCATGTATCGCGCCGGCGCTCGATGGTGGTTCGAGCGTCTTCATGGGCTCGCTCCTGAAGAACTTGGCGCTGGTCGCGGTGGGTCCGTTGGTCAGACGACGCTATGGAAATGTTATCACAAGCGTCATCACGACGGATCAACACCCGCGGTGGCTGGCGTGGAGGAGGAGAGTGCACCGTCGCCGCAGCACCTCCGGCCCCTCCATCGCTGGCATGTGGTAGTTCGACGGAGCGCCAGCCTGAGGGCCACACTGGTCGTGGCTCGTCTTTGTTGGCGACGCTGACGAGGCTCCGGATGGTGGCTCTCCACTCGTCGAGCTTTTCCGCAGCAGGAGGGAAGTCGAGGAGCAGCTGCGCACGCTAAAGCTTCTGCTGGCGTGGGTGGCGGCGAAAGCTGCATGGACCGTGACGCGCTCCAACTTCTAACCGCGTTAGAAGGAGCTCCATCACGGCCTGGCGGTCGTGCGCCATTTTCGCCAGCACTTCGACGGGCATGCTGGCCTCCTTCGTCCTGCGAATGATGCACAGGACTCTTCCCAGGGCGGCGTCCGGGGTCACCAGCGTGGTGACGCTGCTCGTCACGCACACCCTCGGAAGAGGGCGTTGAGGGTGCCGGCGTAGGCGTCTTGGAGGTTGCTGCGCCTCCTGTAGGTGGCACGGCGCCACCGCTGGAGGGCCCCGCGCCGCCCGCGGAGGGCCCAGCTCCGTCCTTGGGTTCGGCGACGTGCGGCCCATCGTCTTGCGCATGAACGATGCTGCTCGCCAGGCTCTGACTGCCAGAGCGATGTTGGTGCTCGCGGGCCGCGCCTCGGGTTCTGTCCACGACCGGCCCGCTGCTCGGCCGCACAGGTACAGGCCGTCCGGCTCCAGATGAACCGATCACCGTGATCATCTTCTTCTTGGGAGCCATGGCGATGAAGAACTACTAGGCTAACTGCTAGACCAGATTTTCACAACTGCGCCCCCCTACCTGGCGTGCCAAAGATGTCGGGGGAAATCGACACCTATGGGATCACTGGGATCCCTTCTATGGTTGGCGGGCGCGGGGTTGTGCAAAGAGCGGGTCTGACAGGAAGCACACAGATCATTTACCCAGGTTCGGGCCGCGAAGATGCGTAATACCATAGTCCTGCTTTGGTGGATGTATTTGAGTGTTCTTGTGTTCTTAAGCTAGCTACGGGGTGTGACTTTCCCAAAAGATCCGTATCCTTCTCCTGGATGCCTCGGGCCTCCTTTTATAGGCAAAAGGGGTTGCCACAGTGGCACACAGGAGGTGGAAAGGTGTATAGTGGATGAGTCTATCCTCTGGCACCGTCGGACAAACGCATTTAATGCGCTGCCTACATGCCCCTCTTGCTTTATCGGGGACAGCAAGGAAGCACGTCCCAGCTGTCGCCGCCGCTTCGACGACGCGTCCCGAACCACGAGGCGCCGTGGGCGCACGCTATTGGCTGCTGGGCTGGCGCGGTGGTGGAGCCTTCATGAAGGCATGCATGCCACCACGCAGGTGCTTGCTGGGTCGGTGTAGAGGCTGCTTCTCGCCACGCAGGTGCCTGCCCAGCTGGTTGAGCTAGCAGCCCCACGGGGACGGCGGTGGAATCTTGGCAGGCACGGGCCTGGCTGTGGCCCCGTTGATGCCCTCGGCAAGGGCCTTGCCGGGGCCTGGCAAGGGTCTTGCCGTGGCGCCGCGGTCGTCCCCGGCAAGGAGCTTGTCGGGGGTCTTGTGGATTTCCTCGGCTAGGATCCCGCCGAGGGTCGTCATCTTTTGGTTCTCATCTGATTTTGTGTGTTTATGATCTTGACAAAGATCTGCATGCCACCACGGAGGTGCCTCCCGAGCCTTGGTCCCAATGTGGTTGATGGCGTTAGTACCCTTGGGCTCGAGGGAGGCGCGCTCCGTTGGCGTCAGGCAAGTTGCCCCTGCAAGGCTCTTGCCGGGGCTGCGGAGGCCGTCCCGGCAAGGGTCTTGCCGGGGGAGTCCACCTCGCCCTCTTGCTCTTTGTGTCTCTGGTCTTGGCGTTACCTTGGTTGTCTTGTGCTCCAGCTTCCCTCCTCTGCCCTGGTAAGTGTGGCTGCGGGTGCGGCTCTAACTGCCCGTGCACAAGTAAATTGGTCAAAAGGAGAGCCCCTACTTTTGTAGACAGACATGCCTATCTTGATCCATGGCGCTCAAGCTCCATGCGCCAAAGGTCTGCTCAACCCTGGCGATGACGCGCATCATAGCATCGTCCATCGTGTTGTCGGGGAGCGCCTCGGCCTCGACGTGTCGTGGCGCCTGCTCGTTTTCCTCGTCGACGAGGTTGATGGCAGAGGCGGCGCTTTGGTGGGTTGGCATGCTTGGAAAAGGTGGATGTGCTACAGGATGCGCTTGTCGCCTCCGTGCGTCACGCGCCCCTTATGCGCAATATAGCAGGGTGGCGAGAAACAGGTGAGGAAATGGCGGGAAATGGTGGCGTGTTCATAAAACGCCATCAATTAATGGAAACTTAGCATCGAGCTAGCATAAGAAGTAGATGATGATCAGATGAACACGGACCACACTAGGGATCCCGTCGGTGATGAATTCATCAATCCCAAATGGTTGAATACTAGCAAGCATTTGCCCACAACACACACGGCCTATTCCATCACAAAAAGGTCGGATGGATCAACTGTATGCCACGTATCGCACATTGTCAAAAAGTAATGCGGTAGACCTTCTTTAACATGTGTTAAAAAATAAAAATAAATAAAAAACAAGGACCTCGAGGTTAAATTAGCTAAGGGAATGGGGAATTTCGGTCATTTGACCAAAATGACCCATCCCATCACCTAATTTAACATCGACACAACCTCCCATCCAGTCACCCATCCAATGGTTGCTCCAGCCTGAGCACACTTAACTTGATAGTTTTCTTACATGAGCTACTGGTGGAACAGGTAGTCCTTGCTGATAGGAATGCCTCTTCGCATCCTTATGGCGTATCCAGATGACCGCCCGTCCCACAATGGCCAATAGATGTTGTGTAGACAGAGCATATCACATACGTCTTATTAGAAGCAATCGCCTGCGTTATTATCGGTCTTCGCACACATATCTGATTACAGACCTGTTTGCCGCGTATCACACACATCTTGTTATATTGAACCGTTCCGTTCTCTTGCCTAATCACAAACAGTTCATCCGAGTGAACCGTATGTTGTACATGGCACACACCTTGATCGGGCTGTCCGTTTCTTTTGTGTTGCCTAATCACAAACAGTTCATCCGAGTGAACCGTATGTTGTACATCGCACACACCTTCATTTGGCTGCCCATTTCTTTTGTTCCTCCTCATCGCAAATAGTTAATTGAACTGAACCGTATGCCCTTCATCACACACCCAACTAAAACCTGAACCGTGTTTGATGCTTCCGTCATCGCAAACATTTTATACATTTCTGATGGTTTTCCTACACCACCGTTTGGGATCATTGCATCGCACACAGTTTCTCGAAGGGGCTCTAATCGTAGTGTCGCATTAGCAGCATTCTGCAGTAGTGAGCCCCTGAACCAGTCTTCAATGACGATATGTTCGGCATGTGGGTTGTCTTCGGCATTTCAAGGCGGGTTCCTCCTCCTGAGTACTTCAAAGCAATCTTCTGAACAAAAGAACTATATCGGGCTCTGTATAATTGTCACAACCCTTAGTCATGAGGGCAAGATATTTAATCAAAATAGTGTCTATCAACTGACAAAGTTTTCGGCGAAACATCACATCTGGCCTCTTAACATTTCAAACCATTTTTACGCCTCCCGCTTCGTGTTTCGAGGCACAGCCTCTATTGACACATCTTGTCAAAACAGAGGTCGGGTCCGCTCATTACGGGATCCTCATCAATACGGTTTTGGGTAATCCAACCGTGCCATTCGCACGACCCCTTGGGAACAGGCGAGTTTTAAGGCTTGAGGGGCGTTTGGTATTCACTTCCTATATAAGAGGATAAACATTCCTATTTTTTCGCACGCCTTCTTCCCTCTCCTGCTTACCCATCTTCAAGCTCCAGCGCCCAAACTTCAATCTTTCCCACCGCCACCAGCCTCTCCAGCCATGTCAGGATCTGGTTCAAAGGGCAAGTGGGAGGCCTCCTCCGTCACCGAGAAGGACGTCAAGGAGCTCCGGGAGGCGGGGTATCTGTCTGCGGACATCGCGCACAGGCTCCCAACCAAGGATCAAGTCATCCCCACTCCAGAGCCCGGCGAAAGGGTTGTATTCATCCCCCACTTCCTTCGTGGGATAGGGTTTCCCCTCCACCCCTACAGGCTAGATTTCCATGATCTAGCCCCAAATTCTTTCCTCCACATCTTGGGTTCATCGTCGTGTGTGAGTCGCTACTCTGCATCCCCCCACACTTTGGCCTATGGCTCAAGGTCTTCAATTTGAAGCTGAAGGTGGTTGACGGGCAGCATGCGGACTGCGGCGGCGCCATGGTGAGCAAGCTCCCCAACGTTGTTTGGCCGAAGGGAGCCTTCATGGAGACTGTCAAGGTGTGGCAGCAGAAGTGGTTCTACATCACCGAATCCCGCGATGCCAAGTGGGCGGCCACTCCTGAGTTCAGATCCGGACCCCCTATGCGGCTCACCTCATGGACCACTAAGAGTATGGACTGGGGATCCACGGCAGAAGTGTTGATGCTACAAAAGCGCATCACAAACATGATATGCAAGAACACCAGTCTTACTAACGTGATTCAGATAATGCTCTTCCGTCGGATTCTTCCCTGCCAACTCCGGCCCTCTCACACGTGGGAGTTCAATCCGGAAAATCCACGGACCTTGAAGCACTACTTCAGCACGATGCGCGAAGATATCTGGAAACAGCTGTTCAAGGCCCAAAAAGCGTAGACGAAGAAGACCGAAGACATCGGTCTTGATAGCGAGAATCCGGCCACACCGGTAAGTATTATTTTCTCGAACATATGTTCGATCAATAAATTTTTAGACATAATGAGTTTTCAGTCCCTCTTACAGGGCTAGATAGCAAAGGCGGAGCAGATTAAGTGGCCGGCCCCGCTGCCTGAAGACACGGCCGAACCCCAGCTAACAAAGATGCTGGTCCCGGCGCCCTATCAGGCGCCGGAGAAGAAGGCCAAGAAAAAGAAGGGCAAGGAGGCCAAGGGCAGCCTCCGCCACAAGGATCCTTCAGATGCGGTGTCCGGAGAGACCGAAGCCCCCTCCTCCCAAGAGGGAGATGAGGAAGAAGAGGAGGAGGAAGCGGAAAGCGATTCCCCTCTTAGGGGGAGGAAGAAGAAGAGGGCGGCTGATACTTCTCCAACGGATCTATAATTTATGAAGTATTCATGCCTTTATATTATCATTCTTGGATGTTTTACAATCATTTTATAGCAACTTTATATCATTTTTTGGGACTAACCTATTGACCCACTGGCCATTGCCAGTTGTTGTTTTTTGCTTGTTTTTTACATCGCAGGAAATCAATATCAAACGGAGTCCAAACAACGCGAAACTTTCTGGAGATATTTTATGGACCAGAACACTCAGGATGGGCCAGAGCAGCACCTGGCGGGTGCCCTGAGGGGGGCACAAACCACCAGGGCGCGCCTGGGGGCCCAGGCGTGCCCAGGTGGGTTGTGCCCACCTCGGTGGCATCCTGCACCCCCTCTTTACCCTATAAATTCACAAATATTCCAAAAACCCTCGGGGTTAACCTAGATCAGAAGTTCCGCCGCCGCAGGCCTCTGTAGCCACCCAAAGCGAATCTAGACCCTGCTCGCACCTCTGCCGGAGGGGGAATCATCACCGTGGCCATCTTCATCTGTCGGTGTTCGGGAACGGGGTCCCAGACTTGCTCGCTCGCTGCTCAAGGGCGTGGCTCGAAGGAGGCCCAAAGATGGCCCATCTTCATCAACGCAAGCTCAAGACCTCGCGAGGGCAAGCCTCATGGGCGGACGACGAGGAGCTTCTCGAGCACGACCTCGCCAGGCTGGCTCATGAGGAGGCGGAGAGTTCAAGGCAGGGTACCTCGCGAGGTGCCCATGACGCAAGCCATGGCGACCAAGGGCGCCATCGGCGCCAGCCAAGACAGGCGTCCTCCTTTCCTCTTTGGTGCAAAGGGAGCAAGCGCATGCGAGAGCATCAAGCAAAGGCATCCGTTTCGGTGCAACAAGACCAAGACTAGCCCAACGGCTGGAATGGAGTCATTGTGGAGCCCAAGCAGGCGTCATCACCAGAGCCTTTGGCAGGCGAGGACCAACTTTAGTCAGGATAAGTGTACCCGCTGTTCCCGTTCAAAATGGCCAATTGTTGGCGCCCTTCCCGCTCAATATTTGGGAAGAGGCCCAGGGCCTTCGCCTATAAATAGGAGTAGCCACACTCGGAGAGAGGCATCTAGAAGAGGGGCATCTGGAAGAGAGAGAGAGAAGGGAGGAGATCGAGATCTGAATCCTCATCAAGAAACCAGTAGCTAGAGCGACTGAACACCACCTAGCAGTTCATCGCACCCGCCAAGAACATACCCTTGCGAGGTTGTTCTTCCTTGTATTGTTCCTCATCAGCCCAAGAGGCAATCCACCACACCACACACTGGAGTAGGGTATTACACCACAATGGTGGCCCGAACCAGTATAAATCTCGTGTCTCTTGTGCTGTTCTGTTTAGTAGTTTAGGTCCCAGCAATTCAGCGAGGTACGAAGCGGTGGAAGGTTGGATCTCCGCGCACCCCAAAGTGTTGAACCTCAAGGGTCTGCTGAACCCGAATCCGACATTTGGCGCGCTGTAGGGTGCGCGGAATCTACCTTTCATCGCCTCGTTCTTCCCGACCACCGCAACCATGTTCGACGCCCGTCGAACCGCGCCCGATCGCCGAGCCGCCCTCGCCTCCCATGTCGCCCAGACAGCTCTCGCCGCGCGCCCTCGTCGTTCTTCGTCACCTGCCGTCAACGCCGCCATCGCCCGGCAGGAAACGAGCAAGCAAGCATCGCCCTAGCACCCGCCCATGAGGCGGGACGGCCGCACCGCCACGCTTTCGCCAGCCCGCTGGTTCTTCGCCACGTCGCCCGCGGGCTATGGAGGCCCGAGCTGCGCCATCGCGCAAGCGAAGCTCTGCGCTACCGCCCGTCAAGACGTTCACGAAGAATGGCTCGACCGAGTCACCGAGCTCGCTCAAGGCTGCAGAGGCGCCTCGCACCGTCCGTCTCGGCCGCACCGCACCCTGCCCGTCGGCGGGCGATGAAGCTCCTGTGGTGCCTCGGCCGCCTCCTCCTCAAGAAGCGCGCCGGCCCCAAGCGCGCGGCCCCTGGCGGAACCCGCTCCGCCAGCGCCGCGCTGCAAGAACAGAGCTGCTAAGAAGTACTCGCCCACGAGAAGCTGCCCGAGCGCCCCGCCTGGGCATCGCCAGACCCTGCGTTGCCTGGGCCGCGCGCAGGAGGCCCGCAAGACCAAGCTCTCGTCGTCCGAGGCCCCCCAGCCACCTGGCGGGCTGCCGCGCCTTCACCTCCGAAGCGCTGCGTCGCGGGGCCGCCAAGTTCAAGCTGGACCCGCCTCCTCGCCACGACGGCACAGCTGACCCTACGGAGTTCCTCCAGCTTCACGAGCTGGGCATCGAGGCTGCCAACGGGATGAAAAGGTCATGGCGAACTGGTTTCCCATGGCGCCAAGGACGGAGCCTGCACGGCTCCTGAATCCGCCCGCACGATCTCTTCTGGGCCGAGATGCGCACCCGCCCATCGCCAACTTCGTGGTACTCGCGACCGCCACCCGCCATGAGCGACATGCGCCGAATCAAGCAGCAGCCGGGAAACCCTGCGAAGTACATCCAACGCTTCAACAACGACGCCTCAAGATCCCGGTGGTAACGAGGAGGCCATCATCTCTGCCTTCTCCGACGGGCGTCGCGAAGGCCAAGATGAAGGAGGAGTTGGCGATGCATAAAGATCTGTGCACCTCCCTGGAGCTGTTCAACTTGGCGACCAAGTGCGCCAGGGCTGAGGAGGGGCGCCTCTCCCTCCTCGAACTGCCTGCCGCGGATCCCGAAGAGAAGAAGTCCAAGGCCAAGGACGTGAAGCGCAAGGGGGCTGCGTACTCAATGGCCGAACCGGACACCAAGCGAGGCGTAGATCAGCCCGAGTCCTCCAAGGCGGGCCGGTCTGCGTGTACCACGACCTCCACACCCACAACACCAATGAATGCCAAGAGCTCCAGGCAGACGCTGAAGGAAGGGTCGGCAGACGCCGAGCGCAGCGACCGGGCTACGGCCGAGGAGGAGGAAGGAATGCGGGGCCGCTAGGAAGACGCGGCCCGCGCCAAGGGTGGCGCGACCAACCTCGCGAGGACCGTTTGCAAGACCCGCCTCACGAGGGAGGCTGGAGGGATCAGCCTCGTGAGGATCGCCCGCAGGGGAACGCAGGCCTCCCTCCGTTGCCGCCACCGCCAATGAGAATTGAGGACCGTCATCAGGACGAGGGGGCTGGGGGCTTCCAGGAACCGCGTGCCATCGCCTGCATCCGGGGCGGAGCTCAAGCCCCAGCCTCTCAGCGCATCTTCAAGCAGTTCGCCCGCGAAGTGAATGCAGTTCTCCCCAAGATCGAGGCCACGCGCCCTCTCAGGTGGTCGGCGTGCGCCATCACGTTCAGCTCAGCGGATCAGCTCAAGTGCGCGGCCACAGCCGGAGTTCTCCCGATGCTTTGTTCCCCAATCATCCGAACGCGGTTGGTCACCAAGACCCTCATCGACGGCGGGCAGGACTCAACGTCATGTCCGTGGAAACATTCAACAATCTTCAAGTGCCTTACAGTCAGCTTCAGCCAACCAAGCCTTTCTCCGGAGTCACCGACGGCTCCACGGTCCCGATCGGGCAGGTCCGCCTTCCTGTGACCTTCGGGGCTCACGACAACTACCGCACCGAGCTCATCGACTTCGACGTCGCCCACATTCGCCTGCCGTACAACGCCATCCTCGGGTACCCGGCGCTGGCCAAATTCATGGTCGTAACCCACAATGGCTACAACGTCCTCAAGTGCCAGGAAGCGGCGGGGTCACCACGGTGCCCTATGAAGAGAGAGACGCAGTGTGCTCCCTGGAGCGAGCCTTTCAGGCCGCATCGTTAGAAGACCCAGAACGCAGGAGGAGGAGGCCTCCCGAGGCCGCACCAAAGAAGAAGACATCGACCGGCCCGGCTCCTCAAGAGGCAGGCCCCTCAGGGCCCGCACCAGGCCAGGGGAGCCTCCTTCCACCGCATAGGAAAGCACGCCCGACGCCCTCCTCAGGCCGGGCTCGGGGGCTCTCCCCTGGAGGGCCGCCGACCTCGCCAAGGTCACGAGGGAGGCGCTTGGGCACCACGTGGAGGCGTGCTTCGAAGCACATTTCCCGCAAGCAGGAGCAAGGCAAGGAAGGCCGAACCCTCAGGAGTTCGTCAGCAAGGCCATTCAGGAGCTACAGGAGTCAAGGGTCATGAGGGGAAGCCGTCGCCTACCCGCTGTGGCCCCCCATCCAGACGAGGATGGTGGGCTGCGCGTCTACATCGACATACCAGGGCTCAACCGAGCCGCATCTCAAGAGCGCCTCTGGCCCTCGCGAGTGGGACGTTGCGAGGGCCCGCCCCAGCTACGTCAAGGCGCATGCCTCACGGCCTGCCAAACGCAGGCTGCTGCACTCAAACATCTCATGAGGGCCATCCCGAGGCTCGAGAGGTCGTGCACGCCACAGCCTGGCGAGAGATGGAGATGGCCCCGAGGCCGCCAGCGCCTCCGGAGCCTCCCGAGGCCCCGGCATGGGGCTCGTGAGGATCGGCTCCGCAGCCCACCGAGTCTGCTACACCAACACCCCTTCGTCCCCAACATCACCGGTGACATCTTTAAGTTTTATTTCCGTGTGGAGCGCCTTGAGGTCAGATTATTCCCAGGCCGCGTGGGTCCGTCCCTGCGGCATGTATCCCTTTTATTCCATGTCATTAGCCTATCCTATTGGGGGCGCCCCTCGGGCTGCATCATCCCCAAGCCGCTCGGGCCTGTCCCAGTGGCATGTATCCTTCTTACGTTTTCCTTAGGGTTATGCTCTCGCTCGATCATGCTTGTTATTTGGTGCCTTTTCCTGGGTGACGGAATCTTGCACGTTAAAGGGCGGTGCCTGAGCATCGCGACTCAGGGCTCCTACCGGCTCTCCGGCCCTCACCCTCTGGTCTTGTCCATGGCATCGCGACCTAGCTTGCCAGCGACGGCTGAGACCAGCCCGAGAGCCGGGACCCGAGGACGTAGAGTTTCGTCATCTAACCCAGCTTGTGCGTTAAAGGGGGGGTGCCTGAGCATCGCGACTCAGGGCTCCTACCGGCTCTCCGGCCCTCACCCTCTGGTCTTGTCCGGCATCGCGACCTGGCTTGCCAGCGACGGCTGAGACCATCCAGAGAGCCGGGACCCGAGGACGTAGAGTTGCTGCATCTAACCCAGATTGCGCGTTAAAGGGGGGGTGCCTGAGCATCGCGACTCAGGGCTCCTACCGGCTCTCCGGCCCTCTCCTCTGGTCTTGTCCATGGCATCGCGACACGGCTTGCCAATGACGGCTGAGACCAGCCCGAGAGCCGGGACCAAGACGTGAGCACCGCATCCGCCAAATTTGCAGGAACACACTTGAAGATAAGGCCCAGAGCCAGGCGCAACCCGCCTTGAGGTAGGGCCCCGTGAGTCCCGCACTGGCTCACGGGCGCCCCAACACACCTCGCGAGGCCTCTCGCGCCTCTCCCAAGCAACTAATGGCAGGACTAAGGATCGCCACGGTGAGCTCTTGTTCCTTTTGTGGTGAACCTGCAGGGTCCCTCCAAGGAGCACGAAACGACCTCGCCACGCAATCTCTCGCCGGCCAAGGCACGGACCTAGCGCCGCACCAGGAGGCATTGTCCTGACCCTTAGGATAAGTCACCCTCCGGACACACTAGTTATCGCAACACCATCCCCACACTCAATGCAACCCCGTGTTAGCAACGTCGCTCTCCTTTCTCACCGAATGAGGCTGCTTGAGCGCCAAGGGGGACCCCTGAGCATCGCGACTCAGGGTCTCTTACCAGACCTCGGGCCGCTCACCTCCTGGCCTTGACCACGGCATCGCGACCTGGCATACCAGCGACAGGTGAAGCCGCCTTGGGGACTGGACTGTGGCGCAGAGCATCGAGCCCTCGTGAGGACTGAAAGGAGGAAACTGAGCTAGAACGGAATGAGCATCTCGCCATTGCCTCACAATAAGGATCATATTGACAAACGAAGCTACAAACATCTTACAAGCCCCCGCTGGGTACATTCTTGGCTCCGCAGGAACAAAAGACGCAAATCCTAAGGAGTCCTACCACAGGGACCACCGCTGCAGGCGCCATCATCAGCAGTGGGCCACCCGTCCGGCGCCAACCCCATCCAGATCGGGGCGGCGACGACTGACGGGCCCGCCTGCCCGGGAGCGGCGCAGGCTCGGAGGCTCAGAGGCTGTCGTCGCTCGTCTCCGGCGTCGCGTAGAGCTCGGCGGAGTCACTGGATCCTCCGGCGCCTTCGTCGCCTGAGGAGCTGCCAAGGGAGTGGTCGGTCGGCCTCTGTCTCACCGCAGCAGGACCCCGACCACCTCTCCCGGTGCAGCACTCCAGCCGACGACCCTCCGCGTCGAAGACCTTGAAGGACACCACCGAAGCACCATCGTACTCCAGGTGGATCGTGAGGGCGCCCCTCGTCCTGCAGACCCGGGCGACCTCGCCCAGCCTCGAGTCATGAAGACCTCGCCTGGGCAACATCGCGACCTCCGCCCTGTCGCGAGGGTGCCGCAGCCGGCGTGGTTGCAGCCAGAGTCCCAGGGGTTCCCCTGCCGGACGACGGAGGCAAAGAAAGAAGGAAGACGAATCCAAGATTTAGGAGGCGTGGCGACGTGAAGCACAAACTCCCGGTAGGAGCCCTCGGCGTGGACTCCAGGGGGGAAGACGCACACCTTCGTTACCCGCCGGCGTCGGCGGCGGCGCTGCTCGTGTCGCCCGGCGTCGCCTCCTTCAGAGCCACCAATTTGCGCGTACAAGGGAAGAGAGAACCCTGGTGGCGGCCGCTCGCACCAGGGCATGGGCGCCTCCTGGCGAGCGCTCTTGCCCTGACACCAGAAGGCAAGCCGCTTCTTTGGGGAGCAGGTCGGGATCCTCTTGAGGAGCCTTTCCTTTCTTCCGTGGAGAACCGGCGGATCGGAGCCATGGCAACCAGACGAAACGAGGAGGAGGAGAAGCATAAGGAGACTGGAAGGGCGCGCGCCATTCCGTACTTATAGCCGGCGAAGGCCAACCGTCGGCCTCCATGATCACCGTAATCATGACCGACTATGCATGCAGGGACTGTCGAATCCGGGTGGTTACCGAGGCATCATGGGGATGCAAAGGCGACGCGCCCAATCAATCGCCACGACGCCTAAGGCCGCAGGATGTTAGGGCCCACGACACCGCGACTTGCCCTTTCGCCTCGCCGCCTGTTCGGCACGCCGTGGGCCGGGGGCTCTGTCGGTGTTCGGGAAGGGGTCCCAGACTTGCTCGCCTGCAGCCTCTGGCGTGGCTCGAAGGAGGCCCAAGACGGCCCATCTTCATCAACGAAGCTCAAGACCCTCGCGAGGGGCCAAGCCTCGGGCGGACAACGAGGAGCTTCCTCAGGCACGGCCTCGTCAGGCTGGCTCATGAGGAGGCGGAGAGTTCAAGGCAGGGTACCTCGCGAGGTGCCCATGACGCAAGCCATGGCGACCAAGGGCGCCCGATCAGGCGCAGCCCCACAGATCGTCCTCCTTTCCTCTTTGGTGCAAAGGAGCAAGCGCGCAGAGCAGCAAGCAAAGGCATCCGTTTCGGTGCAACAAGACCAAGAACAGCCCAACGGCTGGAATGGAGTCATTGTGGAGCCCAAGCAGGCGTCATCACCAGAGCCTTTGGCAGGCGAGGACCAACTTTAGTCAGGATAAGTGTACCCGCTGTTCCCCTTCAAAATGGCCAATTGTTGGCGCCCTTCCCGCTCAATATTTGGGAAGAGGCCCAGGGCCTTCGCCTATAAATAGGAGTAGCACACTAAGAGAGAGGCATCTGGAAGAGGGGCATCTGGAAGAGAGAGAGAAGGGAGGAGATCGAGATCTGAATCCTCATCAAGAAACCAGTAGCTAGAGCAACTGAACACCACCTAGCAGTTCATCGCACCCGCCAAGAACAGACCCTCGCGAGGCTGTTCTTCCTTGTATTGTTCCTCATCAGCCCAAGAGGCAATCCACCACACCACACACTGGAGTAGGGTATTACACCACAATGGTGGCCCGAACCAGTATAAATCTCGTGTCTCTTGTGCTGTTCTGTTTAGTAGTTTAGGTCCCAGCGATTCGGCGAGGTGCGAGACGGTGGAAGGTTGGATCTCCGCGCACAAAGTGTTGAACCTCAAGGGTCCGCGGAACCCGAAATCCGACATTTGGGTTCTTGAGGTTCAACATCGGGTGCGCATGAGATCCAACCCTCCACTGTCTTGCACCTTAGTGTTCGAACCTCAAGGGTCTGCCGGAACCCGAAATCCGACATCATCATTCCAGCGGCCACCACGATGAGGAGGAGTAGTCCAGCCTCGGGGTTGAGGGTTTGTACCAGTAGCTATGTGTTTAATCTCTCTCTTTCTCGTGTTCTTGAGATTGCACGATCTTGATGTATCGCGGGCTTTGTTAATATAGTCGGATCATATGGTGTTTTCCCCTCTCTATCTTGTTGTGAATAATTGAGTTTTTCCCTTTGAGATTTCATTGTTATCGGATTGAATACTTTTATGGATTTGAGAGCACTTGATATATGTCTTACATATGAATACTCGTGGTGACAATGGGGTATCGTATTGATTCACTTGATATGTGTTTTGGCACTCAACTTGCGGATTCCCGCGGTGACATTGGGGTAATCTATGCATAGGGGTTGATGCACGTTCTCGTCTTTTGTTTCTCCGGTAGAAATCTTGGGGCACTCTTTGAAGTTCTTTGTGTTGGATTGAGTATTATAAATCTGAAATTATTTGGTGTTATTTTAGTATGAACTCTTGGATAGATTGATCGAAAAGAATAGCTTCCAGGTGGTTTCGTACCCTACAAATGATTTCTTCGTATGTTCTCGCTAGATAGGAACTTTGGAGTGATTCTTCGTTGCACGTTGAGGGACGGTTATATGATCCAATTATATTAGCATTGTTGAGAGATTGCACTAGCGAAAGTACGGACCCTAGGCCTCATTTTCCAGCATGGCAATACCGTTTTTGTGCCCGTTTACTATTTGCTACCTTGCTGTTTTTATTTATTCAGATTATAAAAATATTTTTCTACCATGAATATTACACTTTTATCACCATCTCTTCGCCGAACTAGTGCACCTATACAATTTTCCATTGTATTGGGTGTGTTGGGGACACAAGAGATTTCTTGTATTTGGTTGAAGGGTTGTTTGAGAGAGACCATCTTCATCTTACACCTCCCACGGATTGATAAACCTTAGGTCATCCACTTGAGGGAAAATTGCTACTATCCTACAAAACTCTGCGCTTGGAGGCCCAACACGAGTCTACAAGAATAAAGTTGCATAGTAGTCGTCAAGCTCTTTTCTGGCGCTATTGCCAGGGAGGTGAGTGCATGAAGGTATATCTTTAGATCTTGCAATCGAATCTTTTAGTTTCTTGTTTTATCACTAGTTTGGTTTATAAAAGAAAACTACATAGAAAATTGAATTGAGGTTGCATCATATTATTGGTCATCTTTATAATATCTTTCCTGAAAATGATGGATCGGAAAATTGTGCTCAATTGTTAGAAAGAAGTCAATAAAATGTTTGGCACAAATTATTTGAATGATGAGCATGATTGCAATGTTGTTAGTATGAACTCTTTGAATATCCATGATGCTAATGATATGCAAAGCCATAAGCTTGGGGATGCCATATTTGATGAATATGATATTTTTAGTCCCCCAAGTTTTGACGAGAAAATTTCTTATGATGAAAGCATGCCTCCGATTTATGATGATTATATTGATGAAAGTGGATTTGGGGAGGTCATGACTTTGTTTAACGATGAATCCACCATTTTGGAAGAGGTTGCAATTGATTATGAAAACAAAGTTGCTATCTATGGTGATTATGGTGATGACATGTATGCTATAAAGGATAATTATAACCATGAAACTTGTCATCATGATCTTAATTTTCACTCTCATGATAGTTATTTTGTTGAGTTTGCTCCCACTACTATTGATGAGAAGAAATTTGTGTATGTGGAGAGTACTAAGTTTTCTATGCTTTTGTGTAATGAAAAGAATGCTTTATGTTATAGTTATATTGTTGAGTTCATTCATGATGCTACCAAAAATTATTATGAGAGAGTAACATATGCTTGTAGGTATTGCAATAATATCAAGTTTCCTCTCTATATGTTGAAAATCTTGAAGTTTTGCTTGTTTTGCCTTCCTATGCTAGTTGATTCTTGTTCCCATAAATTGTTTGCTCACAAAATCCCTATGCATAGGAAGTGGGTTAGACTTAAATGTGCCTGCCATGTGCTTCATGATGCTCTCTTTATGTTTCAATTCTTATCTTTTATGTGAGCATCATTGAAATCATAATGCCTAGATAAAAGGCATTAAACAAAGCGCTTGTTGGGAGATAACGCAACATTTTTACCTACTGTTTTTGTGTGTTCACAAGATTATGCTACTGTAGTAATCATGTTTTATAGCTTCTGTTTCAATAAAGTGCCAAGTAAAGCCTTTGGGATCATGTTGGGTGATAGTTGATATGATCTTGCTGAAAAACAGAAACTTTTGCGCTCACAAAAATAATTCTTGTTTTTAACAGAAGAGTGCTTTTGAGTTGATTCTTTTTGCAGAAGTTTAATATACAAATTTCTCATGTGGTTCTATTTTTTGGAGTAGCAGAAGTCTGGTTTGAGTACAAATTACTACAGACTGTTCTGTTTTTGACAGATTCTGTTTTCGATGCATAGTTTGCTTGTTTTCTAGTTTCTATGGCTTATATTGCTCAATATAAATTGTGGAAATGATATGCTACAGTAGTAATTGTGTGGAAAAAATTATGAATCTTGTCTTTGACAGTACCAAAGTGAAATGGTTTGCTCTTTATCATACTAACCTATCTCACGAAGTTTCGTTAAGTTTTGTGCGATTGAAGTTTTCAAGTTTTGGGTGAGATGTCGATATGAGGAGAATAAGGAGTGACAAGACCTTAAGCTTGGGGATTACCAAGGCACCCCAAGGTGATATTCAAATAAGATCCAAGCAACTAAGCTTGGGGATGCCCCGGAAGGCATCCCCTCTTTCGTCTCCAACATTAACGGTAACCTCACTCAGAGCTATGTTTTCATTCGTCACATGATATGTGTTTTGCTTGGAGCGTCAATTTGTTTTGTTAGGATTTGCTTGTTGTTATTTAGAATAATGTTTTGCATCTTTTATTTCAATAAAAGTGGCATTGATAGGCTTTACTATGCTTATTTTACAAGTCTACATGTTGCTGTTTGAAAACAGAAAGTTTATCGATGTTGCAAAAATTCCCTAGAAAAGTCAGAATGTGGTAAAATGTTGAAACTTTTTGCAAAGTAAGCTCTGATAAATTTTCAACAGTGTGGGAAGTTTTCATAACTTTTGGAGTTAGGGAAGTATTGATACTCTTGCATTCTTTACAGACTGTACTGTTTTGGCAGATTGCTGCTATGTTTGCATTGTTTGCATGTGTTTGCTTGTTTAATGATCCTATTTGAGGATAGGAGTATTAAATATGCAGAGGCATTTAGTATGAAATGTTGAATAATAATTTTAGTGATTTGCTATAGTAGATAATGATAATGTTTTTGCATTGGTTTATACTAACTTATCTCACGAGTTCTTGTTGAGTTTTGTGTGGATGAAGCTTTTGAGGTTTAGGAAAACCGTGATATGAGAAGAATTAAGGAGACATAAAAGCTCAAGCTTGGGGATGCCCAAAGCACCCCAAGATAATATTTCAAGAAGTCTCAAGTATCTAAGCTTGGGAATGCCCCGGTAGG
Organism: Aegilops longissima; assembly: GCA_021605205.1. Classification (NCBI taxonomy): domain Eukaryota; kingdom Viridiplantae; phylum Streptophyta; class Magnoliopsida; order Poales; family Poaceae; genus Aegilops; species Aegilops longissima. The sequence goes on from JAHIAM010000968.1 coordinate 58,561, forward strand.
CATCCCACCTTTCTTCATCAACAACTATCGGTTAGTCTCGGTTGAGCCTAAGTTTTTGCTTCTTCACATTATGTGTGCTATTCTTAGAATGTCATTTTATTTTCTTTTTCTTGCTGTTTTAATAAAGTACTTAGATCTGAAAGTTTTTAAATAAAATAGAGTCCTCAAATAGTTGCCAGGGAGGCTAGGTAAGCGGCACGCACATCCCATCAACGAAGCTCTTTTCTGTGGAATTACTCTTGTGCTTCACTTATATCCTATGAGTAAATTGTTGAATAAATTGAATGTCATGAAGTTGAAATCATATCATGCCTAGTGGTAGCTTCACATTGGGTTTAGAAAGTGAAATCTTTTGAGGCTTGACAATCACAATATTGGTCATACAAGCAATTCACGAATAATTAGTATAAGGAAGAGAACTTTCACATGCAAATACACTGTCTTGGAAATCTTTTGTGATTGTGAGCCCCCATCAAAATATTATATGACAAAATTGTTGATGTTGGACAAGGAAGACAACATAATGGTTTATGTTTGTTCATATTCACATAGAAGTTATATTGTCATATATCCTTCAACATGTGGTGCTTGCCCCCCATCTTTGCTAGCCAAAAATTCCGCACCAAGTAGAGATACTACTTGTGCATCCAAAAACCCTTAAACCCAAATCTTATCTTCAAGAGTCCACCATACCTACCTAAGAATTGAGCAAGTTCCTTCAAGTAAGTTGTCATCAGTGCAAAAAGGCAATAAAAAGTTGCTTCTAAAAGTGTTAGATCGTTTAGTGTAAGAGAAAATTGAGCATCGTATGAACTTGTGATGGCAAAGAATAAAAGCGACAGACTGCATAATAAAGGTTGCTATCATAAGGGGCAATATAACATGACATTCTTTTGCACTAATGGGTTGAGCATACAAACAATAAGTTCATGGCAACCTCTGCTTCCCTCTACGAAGGGCCTATCTTTTACTTTTCAGTATTTACTTTTATGCAAAGAGTCAAAGTTTTTCTCTCTATTCCTTTTTATTTTTCTCTTTTGGCAAGCATCATGTGGTGAGGAAAGATCTAGGCACATATGTCCAGTTGAATATGGGTAGCATGAGTTATTATTGTTGACATCACCCTTGAGGTGAATACGTTGGGAGGCAAAACAATAAGCCCCTATCTTTCTATGTGTCTGGTTGAAACGTTTTGCTCATGTGTATGCGATGAGTGTTAGCAATCATAGAAGACTATAAGATGGTTGAGTATGTGGAGTTCTTACTTAAACTCCGTTGAATAAGTTGAATTGCAATTGCTTGGTGACTAAGAATGTAGGTTGTTGAGTTTCAAGAGAGTTTATTGTTTGAACCTTGACATGTGAATTGGTTGCTACTTTAACATGAGAAATTTTATGAGAAAGAATTGCTGTTATGATGCTAGGAAAAGTGATTGAAATTGTCATTGATCAAACTTGTGCACCTTGTTACCATTCACACTTCATAAATTATTTCTTTTATCATTTACCTACTCGAGGACGAGTAGGAATTAAGCTTGGGGATGATGATACGTCTCCAACGTATCAATAATTTATGAAGTATTCATGCCGTTATATTATCATTCTTGGATGTTTTACAATCATTTTATAGCAACTTTATATCATTTTTTGGGACTAACCTATTGACCCACTGCCCATTGCCAGTTGTTGTTTTTTGCGTGTTTTTTACATCGCAGGAAATCAATATCAAACGGAGTCCAAACAACGCGAAACTTTTTGGAGATATTTTATGGACCAGAACACTCAGGATGGGCGAGCAGACTGGCAGGTGCCCGAGAGGCACAACCCACGAGGCGCGCCTGGGGCCCGAGCACGCCAGTGGGTTGTGCCCACCTCGATGGCCTCCCGCACTCCGTCTTTACCCTATAAATTCACAAATATTCCAAAAACCCTCGGGGTTATCCCAGATCAGAAGTTCCACCGCCGCAGGCCTGTGTAGCCTCCGAAAACCAATCTAGACCCCGTTCAGGCACCCTGCCAGAGGGGGTAATCATCACCGGTGGCCATATTCATCATCCCGGCGGCCACCATGATGAGGAGGGAGTAGTCCACCCTCGGGGCTGAGGGTTTGTAACGGTAGCTATGTGTATAATCTCTCTCTCTCTCTCTCTCTCTCTCTCTCTCTCATGTTCTTGAGATTGCACGATCTTGATGTATCGCGGGCTTTGTTAATATAGTCGGATCATATGGTGTTTTCCCCTCTCTATCTTGTTGTGATGAATTGAGTTTTTCCCTTTGAGATTTCATTGTTATTGGATTGAATACTTTTATGGATTTGAGAGCACTTTATATATGTCTTGCATATGAATACTCGTGGTGACAATGGGGTATCATATTGATTCACTTGATATGTGTTTTGGCACTCAACTTGCGGATTCCCGCGGTGACATTGGGGTAATCTATGCATAGGGGTTGATGCACGTTCTCGTCTTTTGTTTCTCCGGTAGAAATCTTGGGGCACTCTTTGAAGTTCTTTGTGTTGGATTGAGTATTATGAATCTGAAATTATTTGGTGTTATTTTATTATGAACTCTTGGATAGATCGATTGGAAAGAATAGCTTCGAGGTGGTTTTGGTACCCTACAAACGATTTCTTCGTATGTTCTCCGCTAGATAGGAACTTTGGAGTGATTCCTCGTTGCACATTGAGGGATGGTTATATGATCCAATTATATTTGCATTATTGAGTGATTGCACTAGCGAAAGTACGGACCCTAGGCCTCATGTTTAAGCATTGCAATACTATTTTTGTGCCCGTTTACTATTTGCTACCTTGTTGTTTTATTTATTCAGATTATAAAAATATATTTCTACCATCAATATTACACTTTTATCACCATCTCTTCGCCGATCTAGTGCACCTATACAATTTGCCATTGTATTGGGTGTGTTGGGGACACAAGAGATTTCTTGTATTTGGTTGCAGGGTTTTTTGAGAGAGACCATCTTCATCCTACACCTCCCACGGATTGATAAACCTTAGGTCATCCACTTGAGGGAAAATTGCTACTATCCTACAAAACATTGTGCTTGGAGGCCCAACACGAGTCTACAAGAATAAATTTGTGTAGTAGACATCAGCGGCCCCCACAAACCCGGAGGAGGAGGCGCCCAAGAGGGGGAAGATGGCCCTCTCGGATGGTTCGGATTTGGAGGCCGAACCCATCCCCAAGAGGCTTCCCAGAGTGAAGCCCCTGGCCGAATCGTAAGTGCCAAAGGGTTTATCATACATCTTCGGTCCTCTATACTTTTATGATATAACTTATTACACCATGTGTCTTTCAGCCCTGCTCGCGACCTCCCCAACCCTTCGCTTAATGAGGGGAGTTCTCTGCCACCCGAGATGGCAGAGAGCAAGATGCCCCCGTGAGCCTCTTCGCCAACCATCGCGAATGGCACCGAGGTGTTGTCCCGAAGGACCTCTCCTGGCCGCGGAGGGGCGAGCGAGGCTGTCAAGAAGGCGCCCGAGGGTGATACCTCGGCTGCCAAAGACATGGGGGGTGCGACCCCCATGGCGACCGATGGCGGCGGCCCTGATCAATCCGGCCCCCAACCGGACATCATTTCAGATACCCACGTGGCTCCAGAATCGGGCGAGCAGCCCCCTTAGAACGAGGGGGAGCATCAGCTCCGACGGCGACCTCCACTAATCCGGAGGCGCCGAATACTCTGGTGGAAGCACTACGACGTGCCTCCATCGTGGAGGAACACTGCACCCTAATGGGTGTGGTGGTAGAGAAGGTTCAGTCCGCCAAGACCAGGCTGAACGAAGCTTTCACCAGCCTACTGACAGGCTTCGAGGTATACGACGTAATGCTCTAGACGCTTCTTTTGTTTTTTATATGAAGGAAATATACCTGTATATATAGATAGTAGCCCTTGAAACTCTATCCGGTTTTGAAAAATCCGGACAGAGGATCATATAGTATTCGGAAGAGGTAACGTACTTTTCTATTGTATAACAGGCTTCCCTGTTGGCGGCAACTGCCCAGGCCGCTGAAGTTTTCGAGCTCAATCGGAAACTGAAGTTGTCTGACGATGAAATAGATCGCATCAACAAGCGATTCCACGAGACGCAAGGTATGCATGTATTTTAAAGAGTTTGATCATATATGCAAAGTGATATGCAAATTCAGAGTGTAACTCATGTACTGCCATGATTATGAGTGTAGTTGGCGCTGCCGAGGTCGAGACCCTCAAGAGCGCCCTTGCCCAGGCCAAGGAGGAGGCGAAGGTGAATAAAGCAGTCGCTGATAAAGCGGCTGCGGAACAAAAGACCGAATAGGTCGCCCGCTGCCAACACGAAGAGAGGATGGCCGAAGTGGAGCAAGAGCTGAAAGACGCCATTGGCAAGTGCGAGGCCCTGGAGGAGAAGACTTCGGCCCAAGTGGCCGAACTCGCCAAAGCCCTCCAGGAGGCCAAAGAGGCACAGAACGAGTCCCAGAGTGCTCGTGAAGTGATCCGCCAGGCCGAACAAATAGCGGCTGGTAAGCCCTTTCTCTTGCAGAGTATATTTGGGGGTCAAAGATATGCTTTGCTCACTCGACTGTGGAGTTCTCCAGACGCCTTTGTGGATCTTGCGAGTGTCGCCGATGCCGCACAGTTCTTCCGAGCCCGTGAGGGGAACTCGACAGAGAAGTTGTTCTTGTCACAGTTCCTGGCGCCAGAGCATCCGACACCGCTGAACAACCAGATGAAGCAACTTTCGGAGCTGCATAGGATGTCCGGTTTGGCCATGAAGGATCTCATAGTCCGGCTTTGGCCAGCCGAACGAATTCCAAGCAGCTACTTCAGCTTGGTGAGGCGACTCGTTGATGCGCTGCCACGAGTTGAAGCTGTGAAGCGCTCGGCGTGCATAGAGGGTGCTCGGATGGCCTTTTCCTGTGTCAAGATGCACTGGGCGAAGATGAAGGCCACCGACGTGGCAACCGCAGGCCCGCCTGAAGGCAAGGACCACCGCAAGCCGGAGAGGTACTTTGAAGATCTCCTAGCGGGTGCTCGAATAGTGGAGGGCCAATGCTCAAAGGATGTTATGTTTGAGTAAATGTATCAGGGTTATCCAAACTTTGTTTTATGAACCAAGGCTTGTAATATATTTATGCTTTTATCTGGAATTATCTTCCTCCTGTGCGTCCGTTTTAATTCTGAAAGTTTGCCAGTCGTCGGCTTCAGCCTCCACGTAGATGCTACGAGGGTGTTCGGTATAGCGCGTGATCACACTTGACCCAACGCCTTGGTCCATAAAGGAGGTGTCTGCACAGCGAACCAGGCAATCAGACTATGTAGCTTTATTACTTTCACTTAGCCATAGGAGTTTGACGATGGGGCTAACTACTAGCCCCTGGTGCATGTGCGGCCATCCGAACTAGGATGCCTTTGTCGCATGACTGAGCGAAGACCAGCCCTTCGTGTAACACGGAGTAAATCACAAAAGATTTGTAGTAAGTTGCTGAATCGTTGACCAGCTCTCGCCATATCATGACATTCAGTTCTGGCTTTCTCTACTGGGGTGTTTGACCGGACGAACCAGAAACACAATCACAGTAGTTCTCTCTTTACCACCTTAGCCGAACTAGCGGAACGTAAGGTGGTAATCACAGGAGCCGGGCAACCCAACTGTAGACCAAAAACATGATTCAGAGCTGATGCATATAATGCAATATTCGGGATGCCGAAGTATACCCTAGAAGTGTTCGAACTTTTGAAATAACGTGGCCGAATAGAGCCCCCGGTATTTAGGCCATACCAAAGTATATGTGGCAATCTGAAGCAGGGAGGGAATACAGATGGTAAAATAAACCAATACGGAACAGGGGTTGGCGATAAACTGTTTCCTTTGTACTCTGGTTAATACGTCAAGACGTGCTATTACAGATAATGCCATAAACATCAAGGCTATTTTACATGCCGAGAATTTTTACACAAGGGGAAGCTGTATACAGGGCCTGAAAAGAAAAGGTAGTCTTGCAGATCCCACTGATGCCCTGCCGCACGTCTTCGCCATTTCTCCTTGGTAAAAAATCCTTTGAGAGGAGCCGTCGACGGTCGTTTATACAAAAGGGGCCTAGAAACGAGCCCTTGCACGACCGTAGGGTAGCTAGGTTTTAATGAGCCTATGGTATGAGAGAGAAAAAAAGGAAGGAAAAAAGGTTAAGGTCCAAATAGGGTTAAGCCGCACTATAGACTTTGTCCGCAGTGTGCCTCCGTCGTAGCCTAGGGTATTTTAAGTGCGTAATTATGCACGCGCGGTACATATGCCGCAGTTTTATGGGGCGATCGGCGGAGGCAAAACTGCTAGTCCAGCTCTAGATCCATCGAGTTGTCGTTCTGCAGAGTAGGCCGGACTCGCTTAGCAGTGTCTAGGGTCTTGATAACCAATGAAGTGTTCGCCTTGATGAGGCCATTCTGCACCTCGGCTGCAAGGGCCGCGGTGTGCTCCTCAGTATGGAGGGAGCGCTCCATGTTTCCATTGACTGTGATAACGCCACGCGGTCCGGGCATTTTGAGCTTTAAATACGCATAGTGCGGGACTGCATTGAAACGGGCGAAGGCAGTTCGTCTGAGCAACGCGTGATAACCACTGCAAAAGGGGACGACGTCGAAGATCAAGTCTTCACTTCAGAAGTTACCCAGTGAACCAAAGACGACTTCCAATGTTAATGAGCCCGTGCAGCGGGCCTCTATGCCGGGTATCACTCCTTTAAAGGAGGTGTTACTAGGCTTGATTCTTGAAGGATCAATACCCATTTTACGGACAGTGTCTTGATAAATCAGGTTAAGACTGCTGCCGCCGTCCATAAGGACTCAGTGAGATGGTATCCATCAATGATTGGGTCGAGTACCAGGGCCGCCGCACCTCCGTGACGGATACTGGTAGGGTGGTCCCTACGATCGAAGGTGATCATACAAGCCGGCCATGGGTTGAGTTTTGGGGCGACATGCTATACGGTGTAGTCGTCCCTTAGTGCGCGCTTGCGCTCCCTCTTAGGGATATGTGTGACATATATCATGTTCACTGTTTTCACCTCAGGGGGAAATTTCTTCGGTCCCTCTGTGTTCCGTGGGCGGGGCTCATCATCGTCCTCGCTTTGAGGCCCTTTCCCCTTGTGTTCGGTATTTAACTTATCGGCCTGTTTTAAAACCCTGTAGTTTCTGTTGGAATGGTTGGCAGGCTTGTCTGGGGTGCCACGAATCTGGCTAGGCATGTCAAGTATCTTGTCCAAATTAGATGGACCGTCCCTATTTCCTTTGAATGGCTTCTTCCGCTGACCGAGTTTAGAGCCACTGAATCCGGCGTTGACTGTTGTGTCTTTAGTTTCGTGATTGTTGTTCCGAAGCTTGTTTTTGTTACGTCGTGGCCTTCCATTGCCATCCCTGGCCTCCGAAGTGCCAGGGTCGATGGTACTGTTGCTTCTACCAGCCAACCATCTATCTCCACCCGTGCAGAAGCGGGTCATGAGTGCAGTAAGAGCTGCCATAATCTTCGGCTTTTCCTGACCGAGGTGTCAGACGAGCCATTCGTCACAGACGTTGTGCTTAAAGGCCGCTAAGGCTTCGGCGTCCGGAAAGTCAACAATTTGGTTATTTTTAATTAAGAACCGAGTCCAGTTTGCGGGCTGACTCTCCAGGTTGCTGGACTATGTGACTAAGGTCATCGGTCTCCGGTGGCCGGACATAAGTATCTTGGAAGTTGTCTCGAAAGGCATCCTCCAAATCTTCCCAGCTTCCAATAGAGTTCTCTGGGAGGCTATTTAACCAGTGTCGTGCTGGTCCCTTTAGCTTTAGGGGGAGGTATTTAATGGCGTGGAGGTCGTCACCGCAAGCCATGTGAATATGGAGAAGAAAATCTTCAATCCATACAGCGGGATCTGTCGTTCCATCGTATGCTTCAATGTTACGGGCTTAAACCCTTCTAGAAACTGGTGTTGCATTACCCCATCGGTAAAGCAGAAGGGGTGTGCGGTGCCTCTGTATCAGGCGACGTCATGACAGAGTTCGGATGACATCCGTGTTCGGTTTTTGGCCCGAGTTTGGTTATGTTTATCACGCCAAGCTTGATGGTCGTCGTCTCGTGTTGGAGCGCGTCCCCTTGATCCGTAAATTGATCTAGTCTGACCGGCTCTATTGTCCAGGTCCTGACGTAAGTCGTAGGTGTAGCCCGGAGCCGCTACCTCTTTGCCTCGACGGCGAGGTGGCGCGGGCTGGTGTTCGGCATAAGAAGCCGCTTTGTCCCGTTCACGTGGTGGTCGGTCTGGTTCGTCAGCGTGATTATATCTTGACAATATTGGCTCAAGGGCCTCATCGTCAAATTGTGGTAGTAGCCGACATTTCGGATAACTCTTTGTTGGGCGCTCGAGGTCGTATTCTTCGGCAGCCAGGACCTTGGCCCATCTGTCGTTGAGCGTACCCTGTTCGGTTTGAAGCTGTTGTTGTTTCTTTTTTAGGCTCCTGGCAGTGGCGATTAGCTGTCGCTTGAAGCACTCTTGCTCGAGGGGTTCCTCTGGCACGATGAAATCTTCGTTGCCGAGGCTCCTTGGAGACTGGTAGATAGTTACTATCTTCCGAATCCTCATTCTCGACAGGTTCTTCGGGGCTAACTTATCCCTCCTCCCATTCATCCTGCTCGGATGCAGGCTCGACGGGGTCTTCGGGGTCTTCGGCGTCATCCAGATTGTTATTGTCTCCGGTGCCGGTATTACTGCCTTTTTCCCGACGCAATCGTGGGCGGCGCTGCTAACATCGGTGCTTTGGTGGTGCTTCAACGGACTTGTCCTCAATCAGGTCTTGCCTTCCTTCGTCGTTTTCCTTTTTGGGTGTATCTACCATATACACGTCGTATGTAGAGGTGGCCATCCAACGCCCGATGATAGGCGGATTTTGGCCTGGGTCGGCTCCAGCATCATCGTCCATGTCGTCGATGTCTTCGGAGGCGTAGTCTAGCATGTCGCTTAAGTCTGGGACGGTGTCTACCAAGTGGGTGGTGGGTGGGACACAAAATTCCCCGCACTCAGCCCCTTAGTTCGGGCTGGGCATAGTCCGAAAGCGACGCTTAGGTGATGGCGAGAGATCGCATTAAGTCCAGAGCTTTGCTTAGAAGTGAAAACTGGATGGGTGGTTGAGGATCTTCCGAGTTCGGCTTGGTGAACGCCACTCGGTCATGCCCAATGAACGCAGACCTCATGAGTTTGGAGTTAACATCCAGAGGTGAGTTCAGCTTTCTGACGACAGGGAGAACCCTGTTTGATTCCAGGTCTGCCGATAATATGGTCGCCTCTGGGTCTCCGGCAAGGAGCTCCATAGTAGGAGAGGGTCCGGTGGGGTTCATACTCCCATCTTCGGACAAGGTGGTTTGCTCTAGATCTAAGGCCAGGGCAGGAACAATAGTTGATCTTTGAAGGGAGCCTGATGGTGGATCCGACGGGTTTCCATCTTGTAGATGAGGAATAGCGGTCGAAGCTGAGAACCCTTCGAAGATCAAGTCTCCTCGGAGATCAGCGACATAGTTCAGGCTTCTGAACCTGATCTGATGACCAGGGGCGTAGCTGTCGATCTGTTCAAGGTGACCAGTTGAATTGGCACGCAGAACAAAGCCGCCAAACACAAAAAGTTGACCAGGGAGGAAAGTTTCCCCGGAAACAGCATCGTTCTTGATGATTGAATGAGCCATCGAACCTTCTGTCGATGACACAGTGGAACTCTCAATGAAAGCACCGATGTCGGTGTCAAAACCGGCCGATCTCGAGTAGGGGTCCCGAACTGTGCTTCTGAGGATCGAAGGTAACAAGGGACAAAGGGGACATGATGTTTACCCAGGTTCGGGCCCTCTTAATGGAGGTAAAACCCTACGTCCTTCTTGATTGTCTTTGATGAGTATAGGGGTTACAAGAGTTGATCTACCTCGAGATCGTAATGGCTAAACCCTAGCTGTCTAGCCTATGTAAATTCTGATAGCCTCTACGGACTAAACCCTCCAGTTTATATACACGCCGGAGGGCTTAGGGTTGTACAGAGTCGGTTTGCATAGGAAGGAAATTACATATCCGGACACTAATCTTGCCATCCACGCATAGGAGAGTCCTTCTCGGACACGGGGGAAGGTCTTCCGCCTTGTATCTTCATGGCCCATTAGTCCGGCCCATATCACATAGTCCGGACACCCGAGGACCCCCTAATCCAGGACTCCCTTAGGAGGCCTCCCACTTGCCCTTGGAGCCAGACCCGGCCATTGCTGAGGAGGGTGGCGCCGGTGGAGGAGGTCGGAGTTGTGGGCGCTGGAGTTTGGAGATTGGGAGACAGAGGCTAGAGGAAGGCGTGAAGAAAAAGGAGAGGTCTTTACCCTTTTATGGACGGTGAAAATACCAAGCGTCCCCCTCTCAAGCCATAAACCTCGCCTGTTCCCAACGATATCGTGCGTAAGGTGCGGTTGGATTACCCAAATCATATTGATGAGAATCCCGTAATGGGCGGGCATGATCTCTGTTTCGACGAGACGTGCCAACAGAGGCTAGACCTCGAAACGCGAAACGGGAGGCGTGAAAACAGTTCAAAATGTTAAAGAGTCAAGTGTGACGCTTTGCCGAAAAAGTTGTCAATAAAAGACACTATTCCTATTTATGTCTTGCCTTTGTGGCTAAGGGTTGTATTGATTATGCAGAGCCGAACACAGTTCCTTTATGCAGGAAGCTAACTTAAAATATTCAGGAGAAGGAACCCGCCTTGCAATGCCGAAGATAATCCGCGTGCCGAACACATCGTCGTCGAAGACTGGTTTAGGGGCTACTAAGGGAGTCCTGGATAGGGGTCCTTGGGTGTCCGGTCTATTCGATATGGGCCGGACTGATGGGCCGTGAAGATAAAGCAGAACGCTATCCCTCGTGTCCGGGTAGGACTCCTATGTGCATAGAACGGCAAGTTTGGTCTCCGGGTGTAATGTTTCTTTCCTCTGCAAACCGAGTTTGTACAACCCTAGGCCCCTCTGGTGTGTATATAAATCGGAGGGGTTAGTTCGCAGAGGATAGAAGAATAATCATAGGCTAGACAACTAGGGTTTAGCCATTACGATCTTGAGGTAGATCAACTCTTGTAACCCCTATAATCTTCGAATACAATCAAGGAGGACGTAGGGTTTTACCTCCTTTAAGAGGGCCCGAACTAAATATTGTGTCCCTATTGTCCCTTGTTACCATCGATCCTTAGACACACAGCTTGGGATCCCCTACCCGAGATCTGCCAGTTTTGACACCGACAGCTGGTCCAGTTGATTGGGATGTGCTCGCTAAGTCGGATTCGAGCTCAGCCCTGGACGATGAGGAGCTCGCCCTACACATCTCCTGTCAGCGTCCTGGGAACGGCGGTACCCATACTTGCCTTCCTGCAACCCAGGGCGTGGCTCCACCAACGGCCTGGTACGGCCCATCTTCATTAACAACCGCTCAAGACTCTCACGAGGCGGGTGACGCCAAGACCTCCTCAGGGGCAGCCTCACTAGGCTGGCTCCCGAGGAGCGGAGATATCTATGCAAGGGGCACCTCACAAGGTGCGCGTGATGTGAGCCATGACGATCAAGGCCAGGCGGGTGCCAGCGGGCGCAGAGCACCAATTTCCTCTTTGGTGCTAAAGGGCCACGCGCACGCAAGGAGTCCCGAGGCGTCAGGAAAAGGTTTCCATATCGGTGCAACGAGACCAAGACCAGCAGGACGGCAGGACGGAGGTCACCATGGAGCCCACGACGGCGTCACCACCAGAGCCTTTGGCAGACGAAGACCACCTTTTTTCAGGATAAATTGTACTAGTTGTCCCCCTTCAAATTGGCCATTGTGGGATCCCTTCCCGCCTAATATTTGGGAAGAGGACCAGGGCCTCTATAAATAGGACTAGCCACCACCATAGAAGGGGACGAATCATTCGGACTACCCTCACACAGACCAGCTCCCCGAGCTCAAGAACACCTCCCCTCAGGAGGTTGTTCATACCTTGTACTTGTTCATCCTCAGCCTACGAGGCAATCCACCACACCACACTGGCGTAGGGTATTACACCACAACGGTGGCCCAAACCAGTATAAACTCTCGTGTCTCTTGTTCTTTGGGTTCGGCGAGCTAGGCCTTGAGATCGTTGTAAGCGTGAACTAGGGAGAGAGAGACCTTCGTGCGCACCCCAGTGTTCAAACCTCAAGGGTTTGCCAGAACCTAGAATCTGACATTTGGCGTGCCACATAGGGGTGCGCCGAAGCCTTTCTTTCGTCGATCCGCGCTCCACTGCTTCACTGTGTCCATGGCTAATGCTCGCCGCACCCGTGCTAAGCGCCGGGCCGCCCTTGCCGCCCGCGTCACCCAGACGGCCCATTGGTGGATGTCCCCGTCGTTCTCCCTCGCCTGCTGCCAATGCTGCCACCAGCCCGGTGGGAAACAAGCAGCAAGCTTCGTCGCTGCACCCCCTCCGTGCAGCGAGATGGACGAACCGCCACCCCATCGTTGACTCCGGCCGGCTCGTCGTCCCATGCCTGTCGTACGCCCACGGATGCGCGGGCCGCGCTACTTATGGCGCGCGAGCTCCTATGTTACCGCCTGGTCGACGACCTCTACGAGGACTGGCTGGACCGCATCGCCGAGCTCGTCAGTGCCGCTGGGGGCTCTCCCGTACCATCTCTCTCGCTGCCTCGCCCTCCTCCGGCTGCGGGCGACGTGGCTCACGAAGCGCCTCCACCACCTCCGCATCAAGACGGCACCCTCGCACCAAGACGAGCAGCCCCGCAGCATGACCCGCCACGCCGGGTGCCCGCGCACGAAGAAGGAAGTTGCCAAGAAGACCCGAGGCCGCGAGAGAATGCCCCTGCACTCCCAGCACCATAGCGTCACGACCGCGTGCCGCCTGCGGCGGCGGCGCGTGGGTACCTGGGTCAGGCTCCGCCTCCGCGACGGGCTCCGGTGACCACGGCAGGCTGCCGTGCCTTCACTCCCGAGATGCGCAGCGTCCTATGGCCCTGCAAGTTCAACCCAGACCTGCCTCCGCGCTACGACGGCACCCCCGACCCCGTGGAGTTCCTGCAGCTCTACAAGCTGAGCATCGAGGCGGCAACTGGTGACGAGAAGCTCATGGCGAATTGGTTTCCCATGGCCCTCAAGGATGGCACGCGCTCATGGCTCTTGAACCTGCCCGCGGGATAGATCTCCTCCTGGGGCAATATGCGTGAGCACTTCTTCACCAACTTCCAGGGCACTCGCGACCGCCCACCGGCCGTAGGCGACCTGCGGCGCATCAAGCAGCAGCCAGGAGAAACTCTGCAGAAGTACATCCAGCGCTTCAACAGCGTTCGCCTCAAGATCCCCAAGGTGACGGACGAGACCATCATCTCCGTGTTCTCTGATGGCGTCCGCGACGTCAAGATGAAGGAGGAGCTCGCCATCCACGAGGAGCTATGCATGACCCTGGAGATGTTCAACATGGCAACCAAGTGCCCAAGAGCAGAGGAGGGGCGCCTTTCCCTCCTCGAGCTCCCAGCTGCCGACAAAGAGGACAAGAAAACCAAGGCCAAGGACGTGAAGCGCAAGGGAGTAACCGTACTCGCGGCTGAGCCGGACACGAAACGCGGCCGAGACCACCCCGAGTAGTCCAAGAGCAGCCGTCCATTTTGTGCCTTCCACAACGTACACGGCCACAACACCAACGACTGTCAAGAGTTCGGGGCCATTCGTGATGGACGCTTCAGTCGACGCCCCGAGTGCAACGACCGGGGCTACGGCCGAGGAGGAGGACAAAGTGGAGGACGCTGGGACGACCACGGCCCCCGCCAGGAGTGGCGCGACCGTCCTCGTGAGGACCACTGGCAGGACCAGCCTCGTGAGGACCGTCCTCAGGGCAACGCCGGCCTCCCTCCGCTGCCGCCGCCACCAAGGAGGAACGACGACCATCATCAGGACGAGGGGGCTGGGGGCTTCCAAGAGCCTCGTGCCATCGCCTCCATCTTGGGTGGCGCTCAAACCCCAGCCTCGCAGTGTATCTTCAAGCAGTTTTGTCGGGGGTTGGGTGCGACATATGCCAAAGGATGGCTTATCATGGTGGGGGCGAGTAGAACGTCGCCGATGCCTGGAAACGGGATGAGGGAAAGGCATGCACGCCGGCGGATCTTACCCAGCTTCAGGGCTCTCCGTGGAGATAACACCCCTACTGCTGCTCTGCGGGGTCTCCGCATGGTCACTATGGCAAAGTGGGTACAAGGTTGCTCCTTGAGCTGTTCGAGGTGAGGAAGGAGAAGGGCACGGCTAGCTCTTCTCTCCTCTCTGTGCGTGTCTAAAACTATTAGGGTCCAACCTCTTGCATGGGTGCCCGGGAGGTTATATAGGCCTACCCCGAAATACAATGGTAATCCAGTGGCGCGGGTCCCAGCCGTCAGTCTCTTAGGTCACCGTCTTCTCACTTGACTTACAGGGCCCGCCAACTAGTGGGCCCTACCGACGGTCCAGCATGGGGCCAACAAGCCTTGTCACTTGTGGTAATCTTGCCGAGCTGCGGATTCTGTAGCAGCTTCTAATGGCGGGCTTGGTCATGGGGTCATGGCAATAGTGCCGCCGCTGACAGGCGATCACTATTGCCATTCCACTGTCTTATGCGGTTAATGGCGTGCGAGCCCGTGGGAGGGCGGCCGACTCTCGGGGCCGACTCCGGCGGGTCCGTCTTAGGCGCTCTCGCTTTTACGCACTCCGCCGGCAGGAGAATCCTGCCGTCTTCGGGCGTGCGAGCGCGGCTATGCGATGGGTGCGAGGATCTGCCCCAGGGCTGATGTCGGGGCCGTCGTGGCAACAAAGATGCGCGCCCGGATGGATATCTCCGTCGATGCGGCGCTTTGTGGCCATGCACTGCCCTTCATGGGCCGGAGCGGGGTTGGGCTGCGTGGCGACCACATCCCATCCCATCCGTGGTTGCATAGGCAGGAGGTGGTTGGAGTGGCAGAACCGACTCCCATAGCCGGCTTCTCTGGAAGCCAGCCGGTTGAAATCGGCTCATCTCGAGGCTGTCTCTGCGGGACTCATTTGGGAGAGGCGTCGGTGACTCTGCCGATTCTCGAAGGTGGCTCTTAGTCTTGGGGTCTTGAGGCGCAGTCCGCCCGATGTTTTGAAAGGTCGATGGCTCGGGTTTGCCTACCCGTGGCCCATTACTCAACAGTAGTCCCCGAAGCTGGTGAGGCGCCGAGAGCAACACGTCGAGGCCTCAGCAGTTTCATCCTCTTGGAAGAATTGGAAGGCTTCTTGTCTTTCTCTTAGTCGGACTAGGCGAGTCGGACTCGCGGGAGGCCGTCTTGCTCCTTAAAGGGTTGAAGGTCGTGGCGGGATCCGGGCAGCGTGCACGATAAGCTTCGAGCAGCTGCCGTTGCGGGCCGTCGTGCGGCATGCCTTGGCGAGGTCAGTCTGCCCACCCTGCAGCGATGTGAGACAGAACTGTCGGCGGGGCCCGCCACTACCGCGCTTTGGCGCGCAGGCGGATCCGTTGCGGCGCGGCGGCGTTAGGTTTCCCGTCGTTCTGCGTGCAGTAACCGTGGAATTAAATCATGGGGCGTGGGGTACTAAGCGCGGTTAAGCCGCGCCGCCCGCCAGCTTCTCAGCCCGTGGGCCTATAAGTAGGCGGGGAGGAGGGGGGGCGGTGAAGCACGTGCACCCATCTCCCCGCGTCCCCGCTTCCTCTCGCTTCTTCCTCCTCTCGCTTCTTCTTCCTCTTGCCGCCGTCGCACCGAACCACACCGTGCCGCGGAGATGAGCTCCTCATCCGCCGCTGCGCCTCCCGCCCCGCGCTCCGACGTGTGGGACGGCTCCGAGGTGGACGACGACCACATAGAGTTCCTCCGCCAGACGCGCCGCATCCCCGGCAAGAACTTAGTGCAGACCCGCGCCGCGCCGGCGGGCGAAATAAGGTCGGCGCCGGAGGAGGGCGAGCGGGTCATATTCCGCTCGCATCTCATGCGCGGTCTGGGGCTGCCGGCGAGCGGCTTCTTCCGCGCTTTCTTGGAGTTCCACGGGCTCCAGCCGCACCACCTCACTCTGAATACGGTGGTGCTGCTGGCCGCCTTTGCCTCCTTGTGCAAGGGCTTCTCGGCATTCTCCCCACCATCGAGTTGTGGGGAATTCTTCAGTAAGCAAGCTCGCACGCATGTCGGCCGGCGTGCCGGCTTCGTGCGGCACCTTCATCGCGATGCGGAGGCCGGTGGGCGACAACCCTTTCCCCGCCATCCCGCTGATCAAATCGGTGAAGATGTGGCAGCGCTCCTACTTCTACGTGAAGAATGTCGCTCCGGAAGGCGACTGGGTCAATCTGCCGCTTTACGAAGCCGGTGTGCTATCGGGGCGGCTCCCCAGCTGGTCCCATCGGGCCAGGACGCTGACTCCTGCAGGCACCGCCTCCGTCGCGCGACTCCGAGAGCTGACGCAGTCGGAGGGCCTGATTGGGGCCGACTTGCTGGCCGCCTTCGTGGCGCGCCGAGTCCTTCCGCTCCAAGGCCGACCTCATCTTATCTGTTACATGAGCGGCCACCGGGACCCCAGTCGGCTGTGCTCCAAATACATGCCCCACGCGGAGCTGGCGGACACGGTGAACTTCCTGGCGAACTGCAACCTTACAGCGGACTGGCAGTTCGGCAAGGAGCCATACTCGCGCGCCAACCCCCCGCTTGTGGTAAGTCATCTCTTTTCTTCTTCTGTTTTCTTTTTCAGCCGAATCTGACTTCTTATCTTTTTGGTTTCCAAGTCGAACCCCTCATGCAGCCCTCTGCGGCACCCACGGGCCGGCCGTGGTCGCCCCCGACCGGCGGAGAGCGACGTCGACGACCCTGACTTGGGGGCGGCGGCGGTGGAGGCTGATGCCGAAGGAGGGGGAGGAGGAGGGGCTGACGACTTCAGGCCCTCGGCAACCTTCGCCGACTGGCCTGAAGATGACGGCGAGAGGGAAGTCGTCCCCCGACGCCAACCGAAGCTCGGCCATCCGGGCGCGAGTTCCTCCGCCGGCTTGGGTGGTCGAGGCGGCGCGAAGAAGCGTCGGGCCGGGCCGAGCTCGCTAGGCGGTCGGCCGAAAAAGTTCAGGGGGGCGGCCGCCGCAACCCAGCGGGAAGAGGCGGTCGCCAAGGCTAACCGCTTCCGCAAAGAAGTGAAAAAGCCGCCTCTGGTCTCCGCGTAAGTGCTTTTACTTTTGTCTTGTTTTCTTCTGGTTCATCTTATCCAAATCTTCACATGTCTTCTTTGCATCAGGGCTCCCCTTACTTTAGAGAGGGTCGCCGCCGCCTTCGTCATGGGGTCGGCAGAGACATCCGCTAATACTCGGCATATTGACCCCGCCGCTGACCTCCGGGAGGCGACGGAGCGGAATGCGCAGGAGAAGCGCGATGAGGAGGAGGCCGCCCGCCTGGAGAAGGCGGAGGCTGAGAAGGCGGCGCCGCCTGGAGGAAACTGGAGGAGGCCAAGCCGTCGCTGCCGCGCTAAGCAGCCGAGGAGGCCGCGCGCCTCCAAGCAGCGCTGTTCGTCACCCCGCTGAAGCTCTAGCGCGCCACCGCCGGAGTTCACGGGCCGACGGAGGGAGCCGCAACGAAGTTCTCCATCATGGAGAGGGGAGGCGGCGAGTCCTCCATGTCGGGCACGCCGCGTTGCCGCTGCCGCCCGCCGCTTCCGAGAGCGCTGGCAGGTAAACAGCAGCGGACCGCTGGGCGCCGCCGATCAAGACGGTTGTGGGCGGTTGCTCCTTCAAGTCGCCGCTAGCACGCCGCCGCCTTGAGAAGGCGACGGGCGCCACGCTTTTGAGATCGCACCGCCAACTCGGGTTATTCCAGCGCCGAGGCGATAAGCGCCGCGCCGCGGGTGGGTGCGAGGAGGCGGCACAGTTTACGAACTGTGTGCTTCGATGTTCAGGCGGCTGCGAGCTGAAGGCGACGCTATCCGAATCGCACTAAGGCGCGCGCTTGGCGCCGTGAACCGCCGCTTAGGTATGTTTCTTCTTTGAATTTTTCCTTGTTCTTCTTCGTGAGGCGCGCCACCGCACTCCATCGGTATAGTCCCGAAGTTTCGGGCGAGGCTGAAAGCAGCGGCTCGGAACTCTATCTGCCGATTCCAAATTTTTACCTTGTCTCAAATGCTTATCGCAGGAGTATCACAACCTCCGCGCCACTGCCTTCAACCGCAATGTTGAGGAGCTGGGCAAGCGGACCGCCGACTTGTCGAGGAGCCGGGGTGGGTCTTCTTTCTTCTTCGCGGGGGCGCGCTGGCGCACCCGGGGGCTGTAGTCCCCGAGAATCGGGCCGACTACCGAGCAGTCGGGCCTGATCTTCCTGGCGACCTTCTTAGTTGACGACTTAACGTCCCTTTCCTTTTTATTCTTCAGAGGCCAATGCCACTCTCCGACTGGAGCTGAGCGCAGCCGACACCGCCTTGCGCATCAAGGGGGAGGAGTGCAGCAAGCTCGCCGCAGAGCGCGACCTGCTGGCTACGCAGCTGGCGGAGCAAAGGGAGCTGCTTAAGAAGGCGCAGGACGAGGCGGAGCAGAGAGAGGCCGCTCTCCTGGCCGAGTTCGAAAGCAAGCGCTCCTCCTGGACCGACAAGGAGGCGCAGCTGACCTCCGGCTTCCACGAAATCGAGGACATCGTCTACGGTGAGTTTCTTTACTTTCCTTCTTTGAGCCGCTGACTATTGGTCAGGCTAACTCCTGGTTTTTTGACTTGCTTCTTCTTCGTCTTGGCAGACTTCTTCCCCAGCCATACGCAGGCGGCCAATCAAGCCATTGAGGCTGATCGCGAGGCGCGGAGGGCGAGTGGTGCTGAGATCGCTGCCAACGCCCCCTGGACCCTTGACGAGCAGCTTCTGAGCATTGAGGCTCGTCTGCGGCCGCCCATCGGATCTTTGCGCCCGGCTTCAGCGTGTCGGCGCCCGAGCGATTGCTGCCCTATGGCGGACATGCCGACTGCGTACTCGGTCGGACCGCCGGTAGGCTGGAGGTCGGCTGGCCGTCTTGAGGTTCGGAAGGGTTCCGCGCCGGGCTGGAGCGTGCGGGCCTTGGAATTCGTCAAGGCGTGGTATCGAGGCTGGATCTGGACCGCTGGCGCGTTTGATCGAAGGCCCAGCGGAGCTGCTGGCTGCGGAAGACGCCTCGTCGGCGGCGGGCGGCGGCGATCGCCGACTACACGGTTTCCTGGCGTCTTCATCCTCGAAGGGCTGAGGGCGGCGAGGCGCCGCCCGAAGTGGTTCGATGAACCCGGATTACGACGAGGACTCGGCGAAGGTGATCGGCTCCAGCACCGAGGAGGAAGGCGAGGCGGAGGACGGAGATGAGATGGAGGCGCCCGGAAGACGGAGCGGCAACCAGCCTCAGCTTCGACCCGCGCCCAAAGACGAGCCGCAGGCCGTCTGGGCGGCTGCCGCGCGGAGATGATCAAGAAGAGATCGCCCCAGCCTGCCGCCCGGCTTTCGACGCCGCCTCCTCCGCCCTCCAAACCCGTCTGCCGCTTCCTAGGTTGCTGTCTCGCCTTTATTTTATCTGCTTTGGTAGTCTTTTGAAAAACTTGTTAATTCGCGACAATTCCACCAGCGGGGTGTATTTTGAACTTCTGTCAAGATTCGCCAAGGGTCTATGCTTGTAAATATTATCTAATTCTATCTTTCCTTGCTCATTGCTCTTATGGCTCTTTCCTTTGCCGCTTTCCCTTAGTCGCCACCTTGCCCATCGGACAACCGCTCAAGGACTGCCGCTTAGATCAAGTGCTTGGCTACTCTTGGGAAGGCAAGTACTTGGCCATTTTTAGAGTCTTTAAACAAGTTGGATAAGCGGCAAGCCGACTACTCAAGAGTCGGTTTTGCAAAAGGGCTGAAACCGCTTAAGCTATGTTTATGCTTTGGGTCCTAGCCATCTTTCATGTGGGTGCCCATTCTTCCTTACTCCTGCCCACCAATCGGTCGCTCTGCGAGCTGCGGCTTTTGACAGGAGACGGCTTAGGCACCGCACACTACTTGTCCGACTGCAGGAAGCATTCATAGCGCAAGGCGGCGAGTCCCCGGGCCGACTAGTCGAGCCCGGTGCCAAGCGGCATAACAAAGAGTAACATACTCGAAGGCATAATTCTTATCATACAGATGACAAAAAAGGGCAGTCCCCGAGCTTGTCTCGGGGGGCCCAAGGTCTTGGTACTTTAACACAAAAGGTAGCGTGGTACATACTGATCAATCAGAAAATCTTGGAGAAGATTTATGTTCCATGGCCGCCTCCGCCTCTTTGCCGGAGTCGTCCCTCTTCGTGCTTTCGGGGCTTCGAAGCGCCGATCGAGGTAGTAGGAGTCGTTGTTCGCACTTTTGCGATAATGAAGGGGCCTTCCCAAGCGGCGACAACTTGTGCTGGCCGGCTGTTCGCTGGATCAGCCGGAGCACAAGGTCGCCCTCTTGGAAAGATCTCGCTTGACCTTCCTGTTGTAGTAGCAGCTTGAGCTCTGCCGGTAGATGCTTGGACCGGCCGAGTGCCAACACCGCCATCTTCCAGCAGATCGACGCCGTCTTGACGTGCTTCTTTCGCTTCCTCCTCGGTGTACATGGTGACTCGGGAGTCGAACTCTATATCCGTTGGGATGACGGCTTCGCACCGTGAGACGAGGAAGAAGGGCGTGAAGCCGGTTGACTTGTTTTGAGTCGCGGCGCAAACTCCGGAGGACAGTCGGCAATTCCTCAAGCCAACAGCCGCCGAACGCTCCGGTGGTTCGACCGATCAGCGGCTTGATGCCGGATAAGATGAGGCCGTTCGCCGCTTCCACTGGCCGTTTGATCATGCGGATGGGCAACGGACGCTAAGTCCAGTCGGATGCCTTGTGTCGCGCAGAAACGGGCCAGGGCGCCTTTGGCAAAATTTGTGCCATTGTCGGTGATGATGCTGTGTGGTACGCCGTACCGGGTCGTGATGTCGGCGATGAAAGTCACTGCAGTTGGACCATTCAACTTCTTGATGGGCTTTACTTCTATCCACTTGGTGAACTTGTCCACCGCGACAAGTAAGTGAGTTAGGCCGCCTCGTGCTGCTTTGAATGGTCCCACCATGTCCAGGCCCCAAATGGCAAAGGGCTAGGCGATGGGGATAATCTTGAGTGCGGAAGCCGGATGAAACGGCTTGGAGCGGAACATCTGGCACCCCTTGCATTTTTGAACTAATTCCTTGGCCTCTTCTAGGGCAGTTGGCCAGAAGAAACCGTGTCGGAAGGCTTTGGCGATGAGTGCTCTTGAGGCCGCATGGTGGCCGCACTCACCTTGATGAATGTCTTCGAGAATTGCTTGGCCTTGCTCTGGCTCGACGCAACGCTGGTAGACACCAGTGACGCTGCGCCTGACCAGCTCTCTGTTGACTATAGTGTAAGATGCCGCTCGGCGTTGTACTTGCCGAGCCAGGATTTCATCGGTTGGTAGCTCTCCGCTTACTAGGAACTTCAGGATGGGCTGGGCCCATGAGGGTGCTGCTATTTCTTCAAGCGCCGATCTTGCTACTTGGATGAGGTAATTTGGGTTGGGAGGCGGCGGGCTGGAGTCCGCGGTCGCTTGCTGGGTTGATGAAGTCCCCGGGACGACTAGCGCAGTCCCCGGGCCGAGTTCTGGAGTCTTCGCGATGGTCGCCGCAGTCCCCGGGCCGGGTTCTGAAGTCCCCAGGCCGGCTTCGACTGCGGCATTCTTCGGGCCGTCTGCAAGAATTCTCGTGCCGTTTGCTGAGGCTTTGGAGTCGGATCCGACTTCTTCAGGGGGAGGCGGCACAAAAATGGAGTCTGATTCTGGTGAAGGCTTGACAGATGGCTTGAGGAGGCGCTGAAGGGCGACGCCGGATGGTATTGCCTGGTGGGTAGAGCCGATTCTTGCCAGGGTATCTGCTTGGTCGTTGTCGTTTCTTGGCACGTGGAGGAACTCGCACCCCTCAAAATATCCACTCAATTGATGTACCAGGAAACAGTAGCTCTCCATGTTTGCATCTTTGGCATCCCAGTTGCCGGATGACTGTTGGACCACCAAGTCGGAGTCGCCATAACACAGGATCCGGCGAATGCCAAGTTCTTTGGCAAGCCGGAGCCCGTGAATAAGCGCCTCGTATTCGGCGACGTTGTTGGAGGCGGCAAAATGGATCTGCAGCGCATACTTGAGCTTGTCGCCTTTGGGGGAAGTGAGGACGACGCCGGCTCCCAAGCCGGTGCGCATCTTGGAGCCATCGAAATGCATCCGCCAATGGGTGGAGTCGGGCGCTGGCGGCAGCTACTGGGTCTCGGCCTAGTCGACGAGGAAGTCGGCCAGTGCTTGTGACTTGATGGCGGTGCGGGGCTGGTAATAGATGGTGTAGGGGGCCAACTCTATGGCCCATTTGGCCACTCGGCCAGAAGCGTCTCGGCTTCCGATGATCTCGGCAAGTGGGGTTGTGCAAACCACAGTGATTGGATGTTCTTGAAAGTAAGGCTTCAACTTCTTGGCGGCAAAGTGCACGCCGTAGCACATCTTCTGGTAGTGGGGGTAGTTCTGCTTGGAGGCCGATAGTACTTCGCTCAGGTAATATACTGGTCTCTGGACAGGTAGCGCCTTGCCTTCCTCCTTGCGTTCAACTACAATGACTGTGCTGACTACCCTGCTGGTGGCGGCAATGTACAAGAGCATGGGCTCCTTAGGAGTCGGGGCCGCCAGCACGGGGGGAGTAGTCAGCATTTTCTTCAACTGGAGAAAAGCTTCATCCGCCTTGTGGTTCCATTCGAAGAAGGTGGTCTTCTTCATGAGCTGGTACAACGGGAGAGCTTTCTCACCCAACCGACTGATGAATCGGCTGATGGAGGCCAAGCAGCCGGCGAACTTATGCACATCCAGCAGTCGGCGAGGTACTTCCATCGTCTCAATGGCCTTGATCTTCACAGGGTTGCACTCTATGCCGCGTTCAGAGACCAGGAAACCAAGGAGCTGGCCGGCTGGTACTTCAAGACGACTTCGTGGTTGAGCTTGATCGGAATCGGCGCAAGTTCTCAAAGGTCTCCTTGAGGTCTTCCAGCAGTGTTCCTCGCTTTTCCGTCTTCACCACCACATCATCCAGGTAAACGTGGGCGTTCCTGCCGAGCTGCTTGAGGAGGCACTTCTGCATGCAACGCTGAAAGGTGGCGCAGCATTCCTCAAGCCGAGCGTCATGGTCGGCGCGAAGGCTCCAAGCGGCGTGATGAAGGCGGTCTTGATCGTCACCGGGTTCAGCTTGATCTGCTGATATCCTGAATATGCATCTAAGAAGCTCAACAGCTCGCATCCGGCTGTGGAGTCTATCACCTAGTCAATTCTCGGCAGAGCGAACGGGTCCTTGGGGCAAGCTTTGTTGAGGCTTGTGTAGTCAATACACATCCGCCACTGCTTGTTCTTCTTCAGTACCAAGACCAGGTTTGCTAACCATTCTGGAAAGAACACTTCCATGATGAAACCGGCTGCTAGGAGCCGGGCTATCTCTTCTCCAACAACTCTTCTCTTCTCTTCTAACAGGCGGCCCAAGGGCTACCTGACGGGCTTCACATCAGATCGGACATGTAACTTGTGCTCGGCGAATTCCATCGGTACACCTGGCATGTCTTTAGGGGACCATGCGAAAATGTCCCGATTCTCACGGAGGAAATCGACGAGCTCGCCTTCCTATTTACTGCCAAGGTTTGCGCCTACGATAGTGTACCTCTCCGGGTGCTCCGGGTCCAAGGGTATCTTCTTCGTCTATTTGGCCGGCTTGAACGAGCCCTCAGCTTCCGACTCCTTGGGGTCGAACGATATTTCGGGCTGCTTGCCGGTCATCGCCACGACCCGATCAAGAAGCCGCTTCTCAGCTGCGCTCACCAGGGACTCGGCCAGCCGACTGCTCTCAGCTGCATAAGCGGACGACTTTCTGTAGTGGCCGGCCACGGTCAGGATCCCCTTGGAACTTGGCATCTTCATCTTGAGGTAGGCGTAGTGGGGGACCGACATGAACTTGGCCAAAGCAGGTCGGCCAAGCAGAGCGTGGTACGGGCTTTCGAGGTCCACCACTTCGAACCAGACTGGCTCTCGGCGGAAATGATCTTTGTCCCCAAAAAGGACGTCTATCAGGATCTTGCCGATCGGTGAGCAGGAAAGGCCAGGTACAATGCCGTGGAACACAGTCCGGCTATTCTGAAGCTGTCTGCTATGATTAGCAGCTCGTCGAGGGTCTCCGGCTCATCGCAAAGGAGCTTGTGCTTGAGGAGGGTGCCTTCTCTGCACCCGGCGGTGAAGTACTCGATAGCCTGCACCTCGTGCATGCCCTCGCAGGAGTTCCGGAGCTCGGCCCAGCGCGTGAGGTAGTCGTGAGTTGACTCGTTGGGGCCTTGCACGCACAAGGAAAGCTGGCGAGGCTTGGGAGGTCGCTTGTACGTGCTCGTGAAGTTGCGGACGAAGGCCTCGGTGAAGTCGACCCAGCTGTTGATGCTACGGGGCTTCAGGCTGTTCAACCATGTCCGGGCCGTGCCCTGGAGCATGAGGGGAACGTACTTCACGACAACACGCTTGTTGCCGTTCGCTATGTTGATGGCCGTGGAGTAGTCAACTAGCCAGTCTTCCGGCTTCACGGAGCCGGTGTACTTGGGCGTGTCTCAGGGGAGTGTGAACCCTCTGGGGAAGGGCTCGTCTCGGATGCGAGGTCCGAAACAGGGCGGACCCAACTCGTCTTCTTCTTCCAGCGCCAGGGATCGGTGGAGTCGGTCGATCCGATGGCGGGCGTCGTTTTCTCTGACTCCCTCTCGGCAGCCAAGGCGGTCGCCTAGAGTCGGATGCTCGACGGGTGGCGGGGAGACTCGCCTTTCTCTGCGGGGAGGAGGAGGCAGATAGTCGTCCCGCTGCTCCACTGCTCTAGGTCGGCCGTCTTGGTCGCGCTCGATGGAGATGTGAGTCCGACTGTGGCTAACAGTCGGATCCTTGTCTTTTCTTCCGCGGACACCGCCAGTCGGCGTCCGGGACGTCGCGCCTTGGTCTCGGCGGGGAGGTAGGTCGTCGTTTTGTCGTCGCGGCGCCTCCGTGCGGCAGCAGGCTTCGTCCTGCGCGGCAGCCGCGTCGAGGAGCTGCTGGACTCGCTTCGTCATCAGGCAGCGCTCCTCGCCCTCGAAGTTGTCCAGCTCATCCGCCGCCGCCTGGGCGGCGCGGATGTTCTCCGTAGGTGTGGCGTACACAGGGTGATTGGCCCCGAACAGTTTGGCGATGGCCACGCCGCGCTGCTGGACCGCGCCTAGGCGGCTAGGCCCCGTCGAGGCCGGCGAGCCACCCACAGCGCGATCCATCTCATGCTGGTAGGCTTCTGACAAGCGCCTCATGCTTGCCAGCTTTCTCGCACCTTCGACGAGCTGAAGGCGGCGTGCCTCCAGCATCTCGGCGTCAGCGCCTTCCGGAATAGGCGCAGTCAGGTCTCGCAGAGCCGCGTCGAGGGGGTCGTGAGCTCCTTCGCCGGAATGCTCGCTATGACCGATGACGAGCACCTTTGTGACGGTGCTTCCGCCGCTCCCCTCATGAGGGAGCGGCTCGTCGTAGACCACCACGTTGGTGGGAACGCGTCTAGCGACGCGGTGTCGGAGTCGACCAGCATCAGGTCGGTGGAGCCTACAGACTCCAAATCCGCGGCAGGCTCGCCGGCGACGTGGAGTTGCTCGAGGAGGCCCGCGAGGAGGGTCTCGGGGCCGCCCGTGCCTGCGTCGGATGCAGGCTCGTCGGAGAGGCGAACCTCGCCGACAAGTTCGGCGAGGCAGCTCGCCGCGCAGGCGATCTCAGCGCCGTGCAGCGTCTCGGTGCAGACTCCGTCTGGCGTGCCGAGCTGGCTGCGCTCGCCAGGGAGGAAAAGGGTTCCCGTCCAGAGCAGGTCTCCGGACGACGGTGCACCTAGCCCCACGATGGGCGCCAAATGTCGGGGGTTGGGTGCGACATATGCCAAAGGATGGCTTATCATGGTGGGGGCGAGTAGAACGTCGCCGGTGCCTGGAAACGGGATGAGGCGAAGGCATGCACGCCGTCGGATCTTACCCAGCTTCAAGGCTCTCCGTGGAGATAACACCCCTACTGCTGCTCTACGGGGTCTCCGCATGGTCACTATGGCAAAGTGGGTACAAGGTTGCTCCTTGAGCTGTTCGAGGTGAGGAAGGAGAAGGGCACGGCTAGCTCTTCTCTCCTCTCTGTGCGTGTCTAAAACTATTAGGGTCCAACCTCTTGCATGGGTGCCCCGGGGGGTTTATATAGGCCTACCCCCCGGGGGTACAATGGTAACCCGGCTGGGCGCGGGTCCCAACCGTCAGTCTCTTAGGTCGCCGTCTTCTCCGCCGACTTATGGGGCCCGCCGACTAGTGGGCCCCGCCGACGGTCCAGCATGGGGCCGACAAGCCTTGTCGCCTTGTGGCGTGGTCTTGCCCGCTGCGGATTATCTGTAGCCGCTTCTAATGACGCTGGCTTGGTCATGGGGTCATGGCAACAGTGTCGCTACCGACGGGCGATCATCTGCCATTCCTCGTCTTGTTCAGTTAATGGCGTGCGGAGCCCGTGGGAGGGGGGCGCCGACTCGGGGCCGACTCCCAGCTGGTCCGTCTTGGGCGCTCTCGCCGCCTTCTGCACTCCCGCCGACAGGCGGGTCCTGCCGTCTTCGGACCGTACAGACAGGCCGTCGTGGGTAAAGGGATCTGCCCACGGGGTTGATGTCAGGGCCGTCGTGGCAACAGT
Organism: Aegilops longissima; assembly: GCA_021605205.1. NCBI lineage: Eukaryota > Viridiplantae > Streptophyta > Magnoliopsida > Poales > Poaceae > Aegilops > Aegilops longissima. The sequence continues at coordinate 85,295 of JAHIAM010000968.1, forward strand.
GCCGCGCCGGACGGAGATCTCTGTCAGTACGGCGCATTGTGGCCATGCCGCCCTTCGTGGACGGGGCAGGGTTGGGCTGCGTGGCGGCCACATCCCATCCCGTCCGTAGTTGCATAGGCAGGAGGTGGTTGGATTCACAGGCCGACTCCTCACAGCCGGCTTCTCTGGAAGCCGCCAGTTGGGAGTCGGCTCATCTCGAGGCCGTCTCTGGGACTCGGCTGGGAGGGGCAGTTGGCGGCTCTGCCGCCGACTCTCAGAAGGCGGCTCTTCGTCTTGGGGTCTTGAGGGGCGCAGTCCGCCCCGATGTTTTGAAAGGTCCAGGGGCTCGGGTTTGCCTACCCGTGGCCCATTACTCCGACAAGTTTTCTCATGAGGTGAATGCGGCCCTTCCCAGGCTCGAGGCCACGCGCCCGCTCAGGTGGTCCAAGTGCGCCATCACCTTCAGCTCGTCAGACCAGCTCAAGTGCGCGGCGACTGCCGGCGCCCTTTCGATGCTTTGCTCACCGGTCATCAGCAACGTCCAAGTCACCAAGACCCTCATCGACAGCGGCGCAGGGCTCAACATCCCGTCCATCGAGACGTTTGACAGCCTCCAAGGGCCATACGATCAGCTGCTGCCTACCAAGCCTTTTTTAGGAGTGACTGACGCCTCCACCGCCCCGATAGGGCAGGTCCGCCTCCCAGTCACCTTCGGCTAGCGCAACAACTACCACACCGAGCTCATTGACTTCGATGTCGCCCACATCCGCCTGTCGTACAACGCCATCTTTGGGTATCCAGCCTTGGCCAAGTTTATGGCAGTGACCCACCACGGTTACAACGTCCTCAAGATGCTAGGGAGCGGCGGCATCATCATGGTCCCCTGCGAAGAAAGAGATGCGATGTGCTCCCTCGAGCGCGCTTACCAAGATGCAGCGGCCGAAGACCCCGACAACGAAGGCACCCTGCGCCCTCCTGAGGCCATCCCCAAGAAGAAGAAGCAGCTACTCCGCCAAGGGCCTCCGGAGAGCGGCGTCTCCGGTGGCACTACCTTAGGACCTGCGCCTGCAGATGGGGCGCCCCCCTCCCTCGCATAGGAAGGCACACCCGGCGCCCTCCTCATGCTGGGCTCGGGGGCTCTCTTCTGGAGGGCCTCAGACCTAGCCAACGTCACGAGGAAGGCGCTCGGGCACCACGTGGAGGCGTGCTTCGCTGCACGTTTCCCTCAAGAGGGCACAAGGCATGGAGCGCCTAGTGCTCGGGAGTTCATCACCAAGGCGATCCAGGAGCTTCAAGAGGCAAGGACCATACGCGGTGACCGCCGCCCACCACCCATCGCAGCTCCCCATCCTGGCGAGGACTGCGGGCTGCGCGTCTGCGTCGACATCCCAGGGCTCAACAGGGCCGCATCTCAGGGGCGTTTCTGGCCTTCGCGCGTTGGACGGTGTGAGGGTCCACCTCATAACTATGTTTACATGCCATTTGGCCTGCCGAATGTGGCTATCACCTTTCAGCGCCGTTTGTGGAGCATTCTGGCGGCTCAGGAGGCCAGGCATCACGCTGTCCTGGCGGAGATCGCGACAGTTCTTCAGGAGCACCCGGGCCTGCGGAGCCTCCGGAGGCTCAGGACCCTGGCGGCTCGTGAGGAGCAACCTCTTTGGCACGCATCTTCAGCTACTCCAACACCATTCCAGCTACGGTATCAGGTGACTCTTTCCAGTTCATTCAGTTGAGGGCGCCCCTCGGGCAGCATTATCCCCAAGTCGCGCGGGCATGTCCCTGCGACGTGTATCTTTTTGCATCTTTAGCTTACTCGGATGGGGGCGCTCCTCTGGCTACATCATCCCCAGGCCGCATGGGTCTGTCCCTGTGGCACGTATCGTTCTTGCATCTATCTGGATTAGATTGTCTTCTTGCATGAGTTCCCTATGATTATCACTTGCCTGACTACACCTCGTGGCATCCCACGTTGCTGACCAATCTCCTGTTTGCCCCGCGGCGAGAGCTCCACATATCGGCATGACGCTTGTGCTCGGGTCTGTCCCTGCAACGCTGCTAAACCTGAGAGATTGAGCTCTGGCTCGCGGCCTGCTCCGCGCACGTCACCTCACCAGATCCTCAGTGCCTTCATCTTCTTGTGGAACAATCTGCAGCTGGGTAACCAACGCGATTACGGGCTATGTTTCCTCTCTGACTGACCCGCAGGAATCTCCGGAGCACTGTCTACTGGCGGCGCCGTCAGCTCGTTCTTTCTCTCATGCAATTCGCTTGCGCGTGAAAGGGGGGGGGCTCCTGAGCATCGCTCCTCAGAAGCCCTTACTGACTCTACAGCCCTCACCCCCTGGCCTTGACCACGGCATCGCGACCTGGCATACCAGCGGCGGCTGAGCATTGCTCGAGGGTCGGGACCCGAGAACGCAGAGCACTCAGGAGAGCAAGAGAGGAGGAAGGATCCAACGTGAGCCTGGCCTGATAGCACCACCACCGACGCGCAAGCCGGGCGCGGCACAAGGACTCGACCCAGGAGCGCTAAAGATAAGTCATGCATTCGAGCCAGCCCGACACTGAGACACAGAATTCCTAGCCCTAGCGGCCTTGCTATGGCAACGCCACCTACCTTTCCTACCTTCAGGAAGTTTCTTGCACGCTAAAGGGGACCTCTTGAGCATCGCGCCTCAGGAGCTCTCACTGGACCTCGGGCCGCTCACCTCCTGGCCTTGACCACGGCATCACGACCTAGCATACCAGCGACGGCTGAAGCCTGCCTGGGAACTAGGACCTGTCAGCGTAGAACGCCAAGCTGTCGCGAGGTCGGGAAGGGGGGACCAAGCCGACGCAAGACACGCAATCATAGGATTCCATAATAAGGATGGTATTAACACAAAAGGCGCTACAAATTCTTTACACACCCCCATGGGGTTCATCTCGATTCCTTGCAAGGAACAAAAGGAGAAGACTACCATAAGTTGTATCTATGGGCGTCGCCACCGACGCATCATCAATAGTGGGCCACGGGAGGCCGACGCCAACCCCATCCAGATCAACGGCGGCGATGGGCGGACGACGCTGCCGCGCTCCGGGCATGGCGAGAGCTCAGGGGCACGAGCTGTCGTTGCTCGTCTCCGGAGTCTCATAGGGCTCGGGAGTCGTTGGACTCCCAAGCGCCATCGCTGTTGTCGGAGGAACTGCCGACGAGGCCAGTGACGGGTCCGGCTCCTACCGCTGCGCCGTCCCGACGGCCCCCTCCAGGGCAACACTCCAGGCGGCGGCCTTCCTCGTCGAAGACCTTGAAGAACATCATGGAAGCGCCGTCATATTCGAAGTGGATGGTGAGGGCACCCTCCGCGCGACAAGCGCGGGCGACCTCGCCCCATCCGCGGGTCATGAAGATCTTGCCCGGGGAGACGATCTCAACCTCCACTCCCGTTGTTAGGGCATCGCACCCGGCGTGCTGCAGCCACAGCTCAAGTGGCCCCCTCGGTGGCATCTCTTCGGCGAAGAACTACAGGAATCGGATCCAGGAGCGCGGAGGCATCGCCCCCCACACCAAAAGTTCTCGCACGGAGCCCTCGGCGTGAGTTCGCGGGGCGGCAGCGCGCACCCCACGGCACGGCCGCCGCGGCCACGCTGTGGTCGGCGCTGGTCGCTGCCTCCTCCTCCGGAGCCCTCTTCCTGGGCGTACAAGGGCATCGGATAGTCGAGGGAAGGCCGTTCGTGCCAAGGCCTCGTCACCTCCGGCCTCACGATGACGTCGCGAGGGCGAGTCAGCCTCTTCCTCGGCAGAAGCGGCCCTAGCTCTTCGCGGGAGGTCTTCCCCTTCTCAGCAATGGAGAATCTCCGTATCAGCGCCATGGGTGTCGCTGCAAGGCGGCGGAGCGAGGAGGAGGAAGAAGAAGTGGGCGAAATGTAGGAAGAGATGAGCAACGGGGGCACCACCCCTCTCCTCATTTATAGCCAGGGAGAGGCCAACCGCCGGCCTCCATGATCGCAGGTAATGATGGGTTTTCTGCATGCAGCAGGGACTCATCAAGTCGGGCAGTTGCTGAGGCAGCATGGGGAAGTGGAGACACCCACGTCCTGTCAATCTCCACGCATCAATCGAGGCCGCAGGCTATTGGGGCCCGCAGCGCTCCACACTTGACCCTTGGCTTCGCCTCGAAGCCAAGTACGAGCGCGCCTTTGGCCCGGGGGCTACTGTCGGCGTCCTGGGAATGGGGGTACCCAGACTTGCCTACCTGCGGCCCAGGGCGTGGCTCAGCCAACGGCCTGGTACAGCCCATCTTCATCAACAACCGCTCAAGACACTCGCGAGGGGCCAAGCCTCGCGAGGCGGACGACGCCAATACCTCCTCAGGGGGAGCCTCACTAGGCTGGCTCCCGAGGAGCGGAGATATCTATGCAAGGGGCACCTCGCGAGGTGTGCGTGGCGTGAGCCATGACGAGCAAGGCCAGGCGGGCGCAGAGAGCCAGTTTCCTCTTTGGTGCTAAAGGGGAACGCGCAGGCGAGGAGTCCCGAGGCGTCAGGCAAAGGTTTCCATATCGGTGCAACGAGATCAAGACCAGCAGGACGGCAGGACGGAGGTGACCGCGAAGCCCACGATGGCGTCACCACCAGAGCCTTTGGCAGACGAAGACCACCTTTTGTCAGGATAACTTGTACTAGTTGTCCCCCTTCAAATTGGCCGTTGTGGGATCCCTTCCCACCTAATATTTGGGAAGAGGACCAAGGCCTCTATAAATAGTACTAGCCACCACCATAGAAGGGGACGGATCATTCGGACCACCCTCACACACACCAGCTCCTCGAGCTCAAGAACACCTCCCCTCATGAGGTTGTTCATACCTTGTACTTGTTCATCCTCAGCCTATGAGGCAATCCACCACACCACACTGGAGTAGGGTATTACACCACAACGGTGGCCCAAACCAGTATAAACTCTCGTGTCTCTTGTTCTTTGGGTTCGGCGAGTTAGGCCTTGAGATCGTTGCGAGCGTGAACTAGGGAGAGAGAGAGAACTTCGTGCGCACCCCAGTGTTCGAACCTCAAGGGTTTGCCGGAACCAAGAATCCGACATCTCCCTTCTCCAATCCCGCATGGAAAAGGGCGGGAGCCCGAGCTCCGTGCCCTCCTGGTGGCCCAGAGGGGCATCTCAAGCTTCGTGCCCACCGATCACGGTCCGCGCCTCTCGGGTGAGGCGGCGGGGTGAGTAGTGGCGCTCGTACGATGTTGGGTGCTCGTTCTCGCACCGCCAAGGCCACGACCGTAGCTCCCTGAGTCGGAGGCATGGAGTAGAGGGCGGCATAGGACGGATCTAGCCAATCTGGTTGCAGGTCATGCAGATTCGTGTCTGAGCCGATGTCCGCCGACTCAGAGGACGACCTCCTCCACAGTCTCATTTGTCGATCCTTGACCTCGATGGAGACGAACGCCCACCGCCGGAAAAATGTCAAGGCTTTGCGGCTCGAAATCGAAGAGTCCAAGTGGCTCGCGCAGTAGAGGGTAACCAGCGTGATCAAAGCTCAGCACCTCAACAAGGAGCAGGCCCGCTTGGCGACCTTCCCTCCTTGTCCTCGTCTCCCTCCCTCGATAACGACATCACCACCAACGACATCGATGCCCTACAACTGTCAACACCTACGCCAAGGAGTACTACGGCCGCTTCGAAGACCCCAAGGGGACAGGCTCGGCGAGGAAGGGGTGAAGTCTGGTGGAGCATCTATCGTATCTATCTTTTACCTATCTAGTCATTTGATGAACTTTCCATGTCCGATCTTTTGTGAAATTGCTATGCCATGTCCGGTTGTAATATAAACTTCCTATGTTAAATTTATTTCTGTACTATTGATCAAGTTGCATGGGGTTGCATCTATTTGGGGGTCTGGATATGATAGGGGCAGCTACATACGCGAAGAAATGAGGGGTGACATGGCGTTGTTTGTGGACATATATATAGGGGCCGGGGGGCTAAATTTGGCAAGTCCATTTGTAGATGTTCTTAGAATGTACCTTCTAGGTGGGTTGTCCATATGTCACTTGTTGGATCATTTCATGCAGTGTGTCTCAACACCGCTACATGTCGTGCATTGGACACTTTTCTCACTTGATTGTATTTTCTGGTTTTATCTAATTTTTTCGTTTTTCTCAGTTTTCACGTTTTTTGGGTTTTGGAATTTCATTTTTTTCTGTTTGATTTCTTCTTTTAGGAGTGCATGTGTTTTGTGCTCTCGTGTGGAACCCAGATGTGCTTCACGCGAGAGCACATGTATGCTTGTGTGTGAAGCACGTACGTCCTTCACGCTAGAGCATATGTGTGCTTGACGCGGATGGATAGTGTGTTCAACTCCAGCTTGGAGTACAGGTTTTACTACTACAGGAATGCCTAGCAGTGACGAGCGCCAAAAGGTCAGCAGTGGCAGGCTAGGCTTCCAGGGTCGCCCGCCGTTAACCTTGCGCCACTGCTATAGTGGTATCAGTGGCAGGTGCGGGCCTGCCACTGGTAGAATCTTGGCAGTGGCGGGCAGTCTTTCTTGCCCATCATTGGTCTATATTACTAGTTGTAGCAAGCCCTTTGTGAAACCCGCCACAACTATGTTTTTAGCCACAACAGCCAATACACATTATAGCATATAAATAACCACATTACAGCATACAACTAACGAAAGTGATCATACACATTACATTTAACATAACAATAATCTAACTTCATACAAATAGATGTACACATTAGAGTACAACAACTGATGTCGCATCATTAGTACATATACATACATACATACATACATACATACAAGACCTCATGATAACAACAATACCATAATGACAATCAGCTGGCTAAAGATAACCAAATTCTTTACTCGTCTGCTTGTCCACATGGTCTTGCATACTTCATAGTTGATTTTCTCTTTGAAAACGTAGTTGGCATACTGATCCTCAGCTACTTTGCGAATGTAGTTGGCAAGATGATCCTCAATATTGTTTTAGTCTTATATCCTTTATAGCAGCTGTTTTTGTAACTGTCCACTTGTTCCTTGCATATCTCCCATGAATCATAAATTCCAGAATTCCTCCAGGTGTATATCACATACCAGTTCCACTTCATCTACGTAAATAAATAAACAAGCTAACAAGTCAATTCCATAGTTATCCAATCACAGAGAGCAAAGTCACATCATAATCTTCATTGCATCATCGACAATACAAATGACCACGTTGCAAAGTTCACTAGTAGTTCGGAAGCAAAAGTTTAGCTCCATCATAGCAACTCAGAAATTAATTTCACACGCATCGATTATATAGATCACATGAAGGCAATGCACTGGATGTTCAGAAATAAAAGTTCAGCTCCATCATGAGCTATCCTCACCTTCCATCGTCTTCGTGATCTCGGCTTGGGTGGTCCTCGCAGCTTCGACGACTGCTCACGCACTCTTGACGGCTGCTTGCGCACTCTCTGAGGCTGCTCTAGAGCTATTGGCGGCTAATCTAGCGCTTTTTGGAATATGCCTGAGCGCTCTCCGTGGCTGCTCGAGCACTCTCGACATAGGCGAGTATGATCTCCATGTACGGAGCCACCCTCGGGGGCGATGCCTACGGTAGTAGGAATTTCGTCTATGGGTGTAGGAGTCCTAACGAGGCGTCTTGGCTTCTCCATCTAAATCGCATTAAACAATTTGACATTTAGATAAAACATTTAGATGTCTTCATAAGTAGCTCGTCCATAAAAAAGTAATAAATTTACGGAAAAAAAACATGACCATTGATAGATATTGGACATATTGAGTGTCAGAAATTAAGTGAAACATAACTTAATCCACGCTTCGCAAAAACATTGGCACTCACTATGAATACCTCTGCAGCATGAAAAAAATAATGTATTGTATGTTCATCAATATGTGGTACATTCAATTTCAAGACATTTACTTATGAAGATTCAATGGTACATCATACAACAAACTTTAGCTACGGTAATAAAGTGTTGTACTATATTTTTATCCATATGTAGTACATTTTAACTACACTAATACAATCACCATTAACAGTGAGAAGGGAGATATGCCGGAGTCGGACGATGGGCTGGACGAGGCCGAGGTCGATGGCCGAGGCGTTGGCGGATGGTGAGTTCGACGAAGACGAGGACGACGTTGGATGCAGAGGAAGGTGCAGACGACGGTCACGCGGAAGTAGTTCGAGGTAGCTTTGCATGGCGACGCCAACGAACCTCGAGGTGGGGACGGACTTCTCGGGCGACGGGGAATATTGGCTCCTCGACGCGTTTGAGGCGGCGGACTGCGACCTCGCCGGCGGTGACGGACGACGCCACAACGTTGGCTATGGCGAGACAAAGGGGAGAAAGGTGGGGGAATGGGATCTAACTGTTGCAGGCGAGGATGCGATGGATAAGGGCGTGTATAACAGCGACGGGCATAGGGTAGAGCCCGCCACCATAGTACATGCGTGGTAGGCACCAACGTAACCAAATATAGTTGTGGCGGGTAATTGTAGCTGCCCGCCACAGGAAGAACCCGCCACCCACGCTCTGAAAAGATTTGATTTTTTTGGCGCGTGGGTACCCAAATATAGCTGTAGCGGGTAATAGTAGCTGCCCGCCACAGCTGCGCAAGGTAACTATGGCGGGCTGATACGTCTCCAACGTATCTATAATTTTTGATTGCTCCATGCTATATTATCTACTGTTTTGGACATTATTGGGCTTTATTATCCACTTTTATATTATTTTTGGGACTAACCTATTAACCGGAGGCTCAGTCCAGAATTGTTGTTTTTTGCCTATTTCAGAGTTTCGAAGAAAAGGAATATCAAACGGAGTCCAAACGGAATGAAACCTTCGGGAACATGATTTTCTCACCGAACATGATCTAGGAGACTTGGTGTAACATCCCAAATTTTCAATTTGGAATGTTATACATAGAGCATCACTGCATATCATATTCTTTTCGTTGCATTTTGCTCGATCCTAGAAATTCTACACAACTCAAGGACCCACGGAGAGAGTTGGGGATTTTCGTTATTTTCATATTTGAGTTTTCTCAAATTTTGAAAATAGGATCATTTGATTTTAATTATTTTATCTTCAATTATTTCTACTACCAAAATATGAGAGAGGGAACAAAATGACTTTCCCAAAATAAAGAAATAATGAAGATTTAATAATAAAATCAAATAAGATTTTATTTTGGAGTTTTTCGCCTTTTTATTTGAATTTAGGAAAATGCGCTTTTTCAAAATTGCATTTAGGCCCCAAATAAATGTTCAATAAATCCGCTTGATTTTAGAAGCCGGGAAAATTTATTTCGGATTTTGGAGTCCGTTTAGTATTTCTTTTATTTTTTTTTCTGCGTAAGTATTTAAAAAACGCAAGATCGACTCCACGGTCGTGTCCGCTTAGGACTCCGGCCCGTGAGGCTTTATAAGCTGGCCCACCTGGGCCAAACCCTAACCGCAGCCCCTTGACCCAGCCTCGCCGCCGCCCGCCGCACGCCGCACGCACGACGCCGGATCCCGCCACCCGCATGGCCGACCACCCGCCGCGCGTCGACCCGTCACGGACCCGCCGACCCGCCGCCACCCCGCCGACCCGCCGCCGCCCAAGACGACCCTCTCCGGACCGCCGCCGTCGCCGGATCCCGCCGGCCGAGGTTCGCCGCCGATCCGATCCGCGTCTTGCGGTTTTTCAAAAACTGGGCGGTTTTCTTTCGGTTTTTTTTTAGTTTGGTTTTTTGTTAGATTCGGTTTTTTCGGTTTAGGTTAATTAACGAACGTTCGTTCGTTAGTTCGTTTAAACGAACGCGTTCGTCAGATTAGTTTAGTTAACGAACGTCCGCTCGTTAACCCATTCGTCGTTTTTCTTTTTTTCGGATTTAATCCGCGATTTTTCTGATCGCGATTCCAGATCCGATTTTTGTTTTAGTATAACTTTTCGCTCGTTTATCCGAATCAGGCGATTCAAGCGCCTAGAGTTTCGTCTCGAAACCCTCTTTCCGAATAATCTACTTAAACAAGTTTTTGCTTCTGTAAAATTTGACCTAGATCCAGATTAGTAAAACGAAGCTGTTTTCTTCCGCCGTTTGACTTTCGTTGCTTCGTTTGATTTGATTCTTTTTGCAAACCGGTGTTCTTAAGTTGAACTATCTGGATAGATCTATTTGAGTTTTACCTATGCATTAGATGAGTACTTATTGTATGCTTGTTTGTTTGTCTGCGATAGAATACCCGGAGTGCGCCGCCTGTTACTTCGAGTCTCTAGGTTTCGCGGATCATCAGCAAGGCAAGTAACACTTTGATCATACCTCTTCTCATACCCAGTTTTTATGCATTAGATCTATCCTCAAACACTTGCATGATTAGGATCTAATTAAATTGTGGGTTTTTGGAAGTAGATTGAGGTAGTACCTATTACCTGTTTTATTATCAAACCCTTGGAAGTTACTTCTACGTTTGCTTATTATGCCATGCTATGCTAGTAGACGTGGATTGGGTGAGTGTATCCATGACAGATGTGAGATTGTTATTTAATGGTTTATTTAAGGTGGCAACTTAAACACACATCTGGGTGGATTGAGGCACCTAGTTTCTATCAGACTTGCTCTGATTTCTTGGACCGCCACCCGTGCTCAAAGGGATCATGAGATTATTCAAACTAGAAACTTCCGTGTGCAGCCACAAGCCATTATGGGCTCTGGCATAGTTGATTAAGTTGTGCAAACTCTTACGGGTAGACTAGCAGATGTAGGGGAAAGTAGGTGTACCGGTCTACCCATAAGTAAGGTGCTAGTGCTTCTGAAAGACTATGTCTCGGTCATCCGTTTCTCAAACATCATGTAGTGCGAGAAATCCAAAGGAGGCAATTGAGTCTTGTGGGGAAAAGTGCGCAAACCTCTGCAGAGTGTATAAACTAATCATGGTTAGCCGTGTCCCCGGTTATGGACATCTTGAGTATCTAGTACTTGGATATCATGTGAATCTCATCATGTTACCTCTAACTAATATTGTTGGGTTTATTAATGAGTACTCTTAATTGGGATTGAGAATGCTGTCAACCATTCTCAATGTTTAACAACCACCATGATAGTTAAATAAATTTATTCCTTTGCAGTAGGGAAAAATTGGCTTTATGCAAAACTGTAACCATAGAGCTTTTCCACCAGTCAAATATGCATGTAGTATAGGCTCATTACTCCATTATTACTCTATGTGTTACATTGCCAGGATATTCCATGTGCTGACCCGTTTTCGGGCTGCAACGTTTCATGTTGCAGACTTTTCAGACGACGAGTAAGGTGCATAGGTCGTGGTTCTATACTCAGTGATGTCGTTGGAATTGATGGACTCACTTATTCTTCCAAGCCTTCCGCTGTTATCGTGTTAGATGGCCTTAAGCCATATTTATTTTTATTAAGCTCTCTCTTGAGACATTCGATTGTAATAAGTGTGTGATTGCTACTCTGTTATAAATCCTCCGAGTAATCTGTGTGGTGTCAAGACATCGATCCAGGATGACACTGAGCACGAGATCGACTGTTTGAGGTCTCGTTGCTACACTTGGACCCTATGTCAAGAAAGAAAGGAGGAAGCCACGAGGTAGGGGGCGCCCCACCCCTGTATGCGCCTCCACCCTCGTGGGCCCCTATTGCTCCACCGACGCACTCCTTCCTCCTATATATACACGCACTTCAAACGATCGATCTGAGCCAAAAACCTAATTCCACCACCGCAACCTTCTGTACCCACGAGATCCCATCTTGGGGCCTGTTCTGGAGCTCCGCCGGAAGGGGAACCCATCACGGAGGGCTTCTACATCAACATCATAGCCTCTCCGATGAAGTGTGAGTAGTTTACTTCAGACCTTCGGGTCCATAGTTAGTAGCTCGATGGCTTCTTCTCTCTTTTTGGATCTCAATACAATGTTCTTCCCCTCTCTCATGGAGATCTATTCGATGTAATCTTCTTTTTGCGGTGTGTTTGTTGAGACCGATGAATTGTGGATTTATGATCAATATTATCTATGAACAATATTTGAATCTTCTCTGAATTCGTTTATGTATGATTGGTTATATTTGCAAGTCTCTTCGAATTATCAGTTTGGTTTGGCCTACTAGATTGATCTTTCTTGCAATGGGAGAAGTGCTTAGCTTTGGGTTCAATCTTGCGGTGTCCTTTCCGGTGTGATGAGGGGCAGCAAGGCACGTATTGTATTGTTGCCATCGAGGATAACAAGATGGGGTTTTTATCATATTGCATGAATTTATCTCTCTACATCATGTCATCTTGCTTAAGGCGTTACTCTGTTTTCATGAACTTAATACTCTAGATGCATGCTGGATAGCGGTCGATGAGTGGAGTAATAGTAGTAGATGCAGGCAGAAGTCGGTCTACTTGTCTCAGACGTGATGCATATATACATGATCATACCTATATACTCTTATAACTATGCTCAATTCTGTCAATTGCTCAACAGTAATTCGTTCGCCCACCGTAAAATACTTATGCTCTCGAGAGAAGCCACTAGTGAAATCTATGGCCCCCGGTCTATCTTCATCATATTAATATTCCAACACTTTATTATTTCCTTTGCTTTTTACTTTCCTTTTATTTTTCTTTGCATATTTATCACAAAATACCAAAAATATTATCCTATCATATCTATCAGAGCTCACTCTCGTAAGTGGCCGTGAAGGGATTGACAACCCCTTATCGCGTTGGTTGAAAGGAGTTATTTGTTTTGTGCAGGTACGAGGGACTCACGCGTAGCCTCCTACTGGATTGATACCTTGGTTCTCAAAAACTGAGGGAAATACTTACGCTACTTTGCTGCATCATCCTTTCCTCTTCAAGGAAATCCAACGCAGTGCTCAAGAGGTAGCAAGAAGAATTTCTGGCGCCGTTGCCGGGGAGGTCTACGCAAAAGTCAACACACCAAGTACCCATCACAATCCCTTATCTCCCGCATTATATTATTTTCCATTTGCCTCTCGTTCTCCTCTCCCCCACTTCACCCTTGCCGTTTTATTCACCCTCTCTTTTTCCGTTGCCTTTTTTTTCGCTTGCTTTTTGTTTGCTAGTGTGTTGGATTGCTTGCTTGTCACGATGGCTCTACCTAGATTTGGTGATCTTCACCTTAAAAGATTAGAAGAGATTGAAAGCAATGTCAGGAGTTTTATGGTTCTGCAATTTGAGCATAATAATTTCTTCAGAAACGAGCTTAAGGAACAAAAAAGTTTTATGAATTATATGAATAAAGAGCTCGATGATATGTCTAAAGAATTTGATGGTTTAAGATCCTAAATTGCTCGTCTTGAGAAGTTGACTACTGAAATATCAGATAAGCAGGCTACCTTAGTTAATAAGATGGCCGCTAAACCAGATTTCTATGAAAATAAAGATGAAGATCTAAAAGTTATTGATGTGTCCCCTATTAAATCTTTGTTTTGCAATATGAATCTTGATAATGATGGGACTGAATATGACCCTCCTTTACCTAGAAGGTGTTTCAAAAATTCGGAGTTTTTAGATCTTGATGCTAAAATTGATAAAAGTGGGATTGAAGAAATCAAAACCCTAGATGTTGCTAAACCCACTATTTTGTATTTCAAGAAATTTAATTATGAAAGTTGCTCTTTGATTGATTGTATTTCCTTGTTGCAATCCATGCTAAATTCTCCTCATGCTTATAGTCAAAATAAAGCCTTTACCAAACATATCGTTGATGCCTTGATGCAATCTTATGAAGAAAAGCTTGAGTTGGAAGTTTCTATCCCTAGAAAACTTTATGATGAGTGGGAACCTACTATTAAAATTAAGATTAAGGATCATGATTTTTATGCTTTATGTGATTTGGGTGCTAGTGTTTCCACTATTTCCAAAACTTTGTGCGATTTGCTAGATTTCCGCGATTTTGATGATTGCTCTCTAAACTTGCACCTTGCGGATTCCACTATTAAGAAACCTATGGGAAGGATTAATGATGTTCTTATTGTTGCAAATAGGAATTGTGTGCCCGTAGATTTTATAGTTCTTGATATAGATTGCAATCCTTCATGTCCTATTATTCTTGGTAGACCTTTCCTTAGAACGATTGGTGCAATTATTAATATGAAGGAAGGGAATATTAGATTCAAATTTACTTTAAAAAAAGGCATGGAACAATTCCCTAGAAATTAAATAAAATTACCATATGAATATATCATGAGAGCCACTTATGGATTGCCTACCAAAGATGGCAATACCTAGATCTATCCTTGCTTTTATGCCTAGCTAGGGGCGTTAAATGATAACGCTTGTTGGGAGGCAACCCAATTTTATTTTTAGTATTTTTGCTTTTGCTTCTGTTTAGGAATAAATATTTGTTCTAGACTCTGGTTAGATGTGTTTTTATGTTTTAATTAGTGTTTGTGCCAAGTTAAACCTATAGGATCTTCTTGGATGATAGTTATTTGATCTTGCTGTAATTTCCAGAAACTTTATGTTCACGAAAACCATTGTTAAAAATCACCAGAACGTGATAAAATAGTGATTCCAATTGCTGCTGATCAATAAACAAATTTCCTAGGTCTTACAATGTTGGCTGAGTTTTTGGAGTTCTAGAAGTTTGCGTTAGTTACATATTACTACAGACTGTTCTATTTTTGACAGATTCTGTTTTTCGTGTGTTGTTTGCTTATTTTGATGAATCTATGGCTAGTAAAATAGTTTATAATCCATAGAGAAGTTGGAATACAGTAGGTTTAACACCAATATAAATAAATAATGAGTTCGTTAAAGTACTTTGAAGTGGTCTTTTGTTTGCTTTCGCTAACGGAGCTCACGAGATTTCTGTTGAAGTTTTGTGTTGTGAAGTTTTCAAGTTTTGGGTGAAAGATTTTTGATGGATTATGGAACAAGGAGTGAAAAGAGCCTACGCTTGGGGATGCCCATGGCACCCCCAAGATAATCTAAGGACACCAAAACCCCAAAGCTTGGGGATGCCCTGGAAGGCATCTCCTCTTTCGTCTACTTCCATCGATAACTTTACTTGGAGCTATATTTTTATTCACCACATGACATGTGTTTTGCTTGGAGCGTCTTGTATGATTTGAGTCTTTGCTTTTTAGTCTACCACAATCATCTTTGCTGTACACACCTTTTGAGAGAGCCATACATGATTTGGAATTTGTTAGAATACTCTATGTGCTTCACTTATATCTTTTGAGCTATATAGTTTTGCTCTAGTGCTTCACTTATAGCTTTTAGAGCACGGTGGTGGATTTGTTTTATAGAAACTATTGATCTCTCATGCTTCAATTAGATTATTTTGAGAGTCTTAAATAGCATGGTAATATGCTTAAATAATTTTAGTATGCTTCGTATTCAAGATTTGTAAAACTTTTTTATGAGTGTGTTGAATACTATGAGAAGTTTGATACTTGATAATTGTTTTGAGATATGAAGATGGTGATATTAGAGTCATGCTAGTTGAGTAGTTGTGAATTTGAGAAATACTTGTGTTAAAGTTTGTGATTCCCGTAGCATGCACGTATGGTGAACCGTTATGTGATGAAGTCGGAGCATGATTTATTTATTGATTGTCTTCCTTATGAGTGGCGGTCGGGGACGAGCGGTGGTCTTTTCCTACCAATCTATCCCCCTATGAGCATGCGCGTAATACTTTGCTTTGATAACTTGTAGATTTTTGCAATAAGTATATGATTTATTTATGACTAATGTTGAGTCCATGGATTATACACACTTATCTTCCTTCCACCATTGCTAGCCTCTCTAATACCGCGCACTTTTTGCCGGTATCATACACCCACCATATACCTTCCTCAAAACAGCCACCATACCTACCTATCATGGCATTTCCATAGCCATTCCGAGATATATTGCCATGCAACTTTCCACCGTTCCGTTTATTACGACATGCTCCATCGTTGTCATATTGCTTAGCATGATCATGTAGTTGACATCGTATTTATGGCAAAGCCATCGTTCATAATTCTTTCATACATGTCACTCTTAAATCATTGCATATCCCGGTACATCACCGGAGGCATTCATATAGAGTCATATTTTGTTCTAAGTATTGAGTTATTATTGTTGAGTTGTAAGAAAATAAAAGTGTGTTGATCATCATTTTTAGAGCATTGTCCCAAGTGAGGAAAAGGATGATGGAAACTATGATTCCCCCACAAGTCGGGATGAGACTCCGGACGAAAAAAAAGATAAAAGAGGCCATAAAAAAAGAGAAAAGGCCCAAATAAAAAAATGAGAGAAAAAGAGAGAAGGGACAATGTTACTATCCTTTTACCACACTTGTGCTTCAAAATAGCACCATGATCTTCGTGATAGAGAGTCTCTCATTTTGTCACTTTCATATACTAGTGGGAATTTTTCATTATAGAACTTGGCCTGTATATTCCAATGATGGGCTTCCTCAAAATGCCCTAGGTCTTCATGAGCAAGCAAGTTGGATGCACACCCACTTAGTTTCTTTTGTTGAGCTTTCATATACTTATAGCTCTAGTGCATTCGTTGAATGGCAATCCCTACTCACTCACATTGATATCTATTGATGGGCATCTCCGTAGCCCGTTGATACGCCTAGTTGATGTGAGACTACCTTCTCCCTTTTTTGTCTTCTCCACAACCACCATTCTATTCCACATATAGTGCTATATCCATGGCTCACGCTCATGTATTGCGTGAAGATTGAAAAAGTTTTGAAAATGTCAAAAGTATGAAACAATTGCTTGGCTTGTCATCAGGGTTGTGCATGATTTAAATACTTTGTGTGCTGAAGATAGAGCATAGCCAGACTATATGATTTTGTAGGGATAACTTTCTTTGGCCATGTTATTTTGAGAAGGCATGATTGCTTTGTTACTATGCTTGAAGTATTATTATTATTATGTCAATATTAAACTTTTGTCTTGAATCTTTCGTATCTGAATATTCATACCACAATTAAGAAGAATTACATTGAAATTATGCCAAGTAGCACTCCGCATCAAAAATTATCTTTTTTATCATTTACCTACTCGAGGACGAAAGGTGAATTAAGCTTGGGGATGCTGATGCGTCTCCAACGTATCTATAATTTTTTATTGCTCCATGCTATATTATCTACTGTTTTGGACATTATTGGGCTTTATTATCCACTTTTATATTATTTTTGGGACTAACCTATTAACCGGAGGCCCGGTCCAGAATTGTTGTTTTTTGCCTATTTCAGAGTTTCGAAGAAATGGAATATCAAACGGAGTCCAAACGGAATGAAACCTTCGGGAACGTGATTTTCTCACCGAACATGATCCAGGAGACTTGGACCCTACGTCAAGAAAGAAAGAATGAAGCCACGAGGTAGGGGGGCGCGCCCACCCCCCAAGGCACGCCCTCCACTCTCGTGGGACCCCTGTTGCTCCATCGACGTACTCCTTCCTCCTATATATACCTATGTACCCCCAAACGATCAGATACGGAGCCAAAAACCTAATTCCACCGCCTCAACCTTCTGTACCCGCGAGATCCCATCTTGGGGCCTGTTCTGGAGCTCCACCGGAAGGGGAACCCATCACGGAGGGCTTCTACATCAACACCATAGCCTCTTCGATGAAGTGTGAGCAGTTTACTTCAGACCTTCGGGTCCATAGTTAGTAGCTAGATGGCTTCTTCTCTCTTTTTGGATCTCAATACAATGTTCTCCCCCTCTCTCGTGGAGATCTATTCGATGTAATCTTCTTTTTGCGGTGTGTTTGTTGAGACCGATGAATTGTGGGTTTATGATCAAGATTATCTATGAAAAATATTTGAATCTTCTCTGAATTCTTTTATGTATGATTGGTTATCTTTGCAAGTCTCTTCGAATTATCAGTTTGGCTTGGCCTACTGGATTGATCTTTCTTGCAATGGGAGAAGTGCTTAGCTTTGGGTTCAATCTTGCGGTGTCATTTCCAAGTGACAGTAGGGGCAGCAAGGCACGTATTGTATTGTTGCCATCGAGGATAACAAGATGGGGTTTTTATCATATTGCATGAATTTATCCCTCTACATCATGTCATCTTGCTTAAGGCGTTACTCTGTTTTCATGAACTTAATACTCTAGATGCATGCTGGATAGCGGTCGATGAGTGGAGTAATAGTAGTAGATGCAGGCAGGAGTCGGTCTACCTGTCTCGGACGTGATGCCTATATACATGATCATACCTAGATACTCTCATAACTATGCTCAATTCTGTCAATTGCTCAACAGTAATTCGTTCACCCACCGTAAAATACTTATGCTCTTGAGAGAAGTCACTAGTGAAATATATGGCCCCCGGGTCTATATTCATCATATTAATCTTCCAACACTTTATTATTTCCTTTGCTTTTTTACTTTCCTTTTATTTTTCTTTGCATCTTTACCAAAAAAATACCAAAAATATTATCCTATCATATCTATCAGATCTCACTCTCGTAAGTGACCGTGAAGGGATTGACAACCCCTTATCGCGTTGGTTGCGAGGAGTTATTTGTACGAGGGACTCGCGCGTAGCCTCCTACTGGATTGATACCTTGGTTCTAAAAAACTGAGGGAAATACTTATGCTACTTTGCTGCATCATCCTTTCCTCTTCAAGAAAATCCAACGCAGTGCTCAAGAGGTAGCACGGGCGCGCAACCACGCCCGCCACAGCTACTTGTCACCCATGAAGGAATTAGAAATTGGATAGCTATGGCGGGTATTTGGCCGTGCCCGCCACTGTTACCTGTGTAACCGTGGCGAGCTCCTTTTAGCACCCGCTACTGCTTGTTCTAAAAAATAGTTGTAGCGGGTGCCCCGCCTAGTCTGTCACTCATTTGGGTTCACATATAAGCCCTTTCTTAGTAGTGTGTGCCTCATGCGGGAGCATATGTGTGTTGCACTTCATGTGGGATGCACGAGTTAGGTTATTTGGGAAGCATAGATGTGCTTCACCCGGGAGGAGCCCAAGTTAGTTTTATCTGGGAGCACGAATTAGTACAATTTAAAAGCATATGTTAGTTCACTTTTGGAGCATACTTCTTGCCCTAAAAAAATTTCATCGAAACGCATTAACATGGGATCTAACTTTGAAGATCTTGATGTGGGAGCGGAATGATGAAAATGGTTCATGATTCGCATGCACGGTTCAAGAGAATATATCATTTTGAAAAAATAATCTATGAAGAAAGCACAAATAAACCGTGTGTAGGAATAAATTCCGCCCAAACTCTCAGGCTACAACAAGTGAAGCATGTGCAATGGCGGTAGTTTTCACCATCAGAGGTGATGATAATGTCATTTTCAAGGGGTACCTTTTAACTAGTGATTTAGTCGAAATTCTTATGATCAAGCTCTTCGTCCCATTAACAAGCTCTTTTCTAAGGGGCATCCATGATCCATTGGGGTATTCATTCCCTTCTCGGAGTTTTAAGTAACTTAATTTGTCATCATATCCTCATCTTTTAATTCCCATTTTCAGGATTATTTTTTAGTTCATCAGTTCGTCCCAAAAAAAACTTTGTACACAAATTGATTTTAAGCTTAAATTTTAACTATTTCCTTGTATAACTAAACAACACTGTTACATTAACATTATACATAACATAATTAAACAATCCATTACCTACAGCATTAACACTATATCGACCGTCTGGCTTGCTAAAACACCGGGATAAACTAAATAGAACCAGATCCTTTATATATAAAGAGGAGCTTTACTCCTCATCGTCCTAGGAGAAGTCCGACTCGGAAGAGATGGGATCAACCCCTCCTCCCCTTAGTCGAACGACGAAGGGGCAGGCCTTATAGTCTTTGGTGTGGGTCGAGTCCACGACATCGAGTCGCCCTCATCCCCTCCTTGTTGGCGATCTTGCTGAGCTCCTCGAACATCTCCTCATGCTTGACATCGAGGCATGCGATCTCACGGCGCTCGCGCTTGATCGTGTACGCATTCTCCATGGACTCAAAGAAAGCATGATTCTCGATGATGATACAATGATTCTTGAGGAGTGCAGTCATGATAGCGGTATCAACACACTTGGCCTTGAGTTGTGCCTCGGCCGCGGGTGCTCCTTCTCCTCGGCTCTGTAGGCGTACCTAACGAGGGGCATGATGGAGACTGCGGCCGTGACATCGTATGGGAAGTTAAGCTTTGTGTGGATCCCAAAGAAGCGGAGAGCAACGGAGCCACACCACACTGTCGTGACCGGGTTATTGATCTCCTCCTTTCATTTCCCCCACGGTCAGAGCCTCATGCCACGGCACTTCAGCGGTGGTGGTTGTTGTGACATTCTCGGCATCGGTGACATGAAAGAAGACTCGAGACGCACACTGAGAACAAGGGAGGAGTTGACAAGCCATGCGTGAAGCGGTGGTGGCATGAGAGCTCATGAATGTTGTGCGG
The DNA here is from genome assembly GCA_021605205.1 of Aegilops longissima. NCBI lineage: Eukaryota > Viridiplantae > Streptophyta > Magnoliopsida > Poales > Poaceae > Aegilops > Aegilops longissima. The sequence goes on from JAHIAM010000968.1 coordinate 105,676, forward strand.
GGGTTTGGGAGGCGACGATGCTCGACGACAGGGAAGACGGCGTGGGGCAGTGTCAGGAGATTGAGGGGGCGTCGAGGAGCCATGCGGGGAGCTGTGACGGGACGGTGAGGCAGCGTGTGGGAAGCAACGGTGACAACCTGAATCGGGGGCAGCGGGGGCCCGAATTTGGGGCACCTACCATGGTAATGGATGAGCGCGCGGTGAACTAGTGTTGTTTGTTGTTGTTATTGGTGGTGGTGGTGGTGGTGGTGGTGATGGTGGTGCGGTGCGCGCGCGTGTGTGTGGGGTGGTGTTATAGCCGGAGCCGAGACAGTTGGTGAGCTCACCGGTGACCACACATTAATGCGGAAGGGGAGTGACCTGCCCATTTTTTGCTCTTCTACCAAAAAATGGTCTAAGGGAAAAGGTTTTGGGGGATTAAAAGCTATTTTTGGGGAAATAAAGAAGATTAGGATGAGCTAGACGAGTGTTAATTTTCGAGGCAAAAAATTCTGTCTCATATACGTACGTATAACTTTTGGGGGTGTGCTAGAGATCCTACTGGCTCTCTCCGCTCAAAGAAAAGAAAAAAGTAATCTCTGAGTGAGGACAGAATGCCAAGCAGAAGATGACAAATTTTACAGTACTACCAATTCGGCGTTGGAATTTAGCTTCACGAGATGTGCGTGACTGTGGACACTCACATGCTTGCGTTGCGTCCGTTGGAGCTTGCCAGTTTCAGAAGCCAGCGACCGGGCCCTCTCCCACTATTCTGCAGAATGCCGTCCACAACATCATCTCAGGCCAACTCCATCGCGCGATCCCAAACAAACGTCCGTTTTATCCGGTTTCTGCCCATTTGGATAGGGATTTAGGGTCGTGTCCGGCCGTGACCTGGATGCGGTGGCCGTGCGCCCAGCGCGCGGACACATCCCGACCGCATCCTGTCCGCGTATTATTTCTTTGCAAGTCCTTAACTTTATTCCATCATTCATTTTTGGTATATGAAAAATACATCATCACATTTTGACTAGTAAAGCAAGACCAAAGAAAACAAGAACCACAAGAATACATTTTAGAAGATACCCAACTTCCATAACTGCTCCCTTGAGTTGGGTTAGGGCCTTCTCGATGCACTCGTTGTTGATCTGTGGAGGAGGAGGCTCGATCTGGCATCCTCCTTTCTTCTTCAAGCCAGAAGTCGATATTGCTTCCTCCTCACATCTGGTCTCGTGTCTAGCCTCTAATCTAGCAACAAGTGCACTTGTCTCATTTACGGCATTTATGCTAGCTAAAAGTGCACGAACATGTACTAAATTTCGCTCTATCAATATATAGATGTACTCTTCTTCCCAATACCAAAACTTGCATCCATTCTACACAACAAAATTTGAAGTTAGCACAACCAGTCAAATCTAAAGAACAGACCGAAGCTAAAAAAGCGCATACCCCATCATTTAAGCACTTGATGAACACCCATCCGGGATGTTCCGGCGTTGTAGACACGTGGCGCACGACCATCCTTGGGCAGTGGTCGCACTTAATGAGTGGCAACGGTGCGCCGGCGAGCTTTTGGGCAAGCACCGAGCTCGGTCGTCCGCCATTCGTGTATCTACCGGCCGACCACCGACGGTGCAGATCCGAGCGGCTAAAGGAGGAGCCACTGCCTGCATGTGGCCTTGCGGCCCTGCCAGGGCCTTCCGGCGAGGTGCCCGGCCAGTCTATGGCGTGGCCCGGCCTCCCACAGACGGCCGAGCTCAAGACCGACCGGATCCGCCCCAAAACCGGCCGGCGGGTGCGTAAACCAGGTGACCGTGGTTGGGTAGCTCGGCGGCGCCGATGGGAAGGGGTTGGGCGAGCTCGCGTCCGAACTGCACGGCTGCAATGGCAGCGGCTGCGGCGGCGGCGGCGAGGGAAAGAGTGGGGAAGAGTGGAGGGGGTGCGGCCGGAGGAAGGAAGGGGGCGGATAGAAAAAGGCTTGCCTTGTGCCACCGACGGGCGGGCCAGGGAAGGACACGCGCAGACGACCCGCGCGTCCGCGTGATGTCCGTTTCACCCCAAAAGCGGCGCAAACTTGGGCCACGGATGGGTCGAAAACGGACACAAAGCGGACAAATGTCCGTTTGCGCCCGCGCGCTGGACCGTCTCGTTTGTCCCTTTTACCCCAAACGAACGGGAGCGGACAAGATAGGGTCGCGCGGTGAAGTTGGCCTCACTCACGGACAGGCAGCATGGAGGAGAGGGATAAAATTTTATGGGCTAAGCAAATCCCAAGATAGCATCATATAGCAAGCCAACAGGAATTTAACGGCACAAACAAGTCAAATCACACATTCGGTTATTTTCTTCTCCATCGACCGGTCTGCCTGACGCTGATCACGTACGGCAAGATCTATGTATCATGTGCCCGCTACAGCGTGATCACGATCAACATGGCCATGGTGGTCAGGTTTTCCGCGTCGTCGTTCACCTTGCGCAGAGGCACCTCCCCCGGCTTCGCCGCGGCGTCGCCACCGCGTCCGCCGAACGCGTCGTCGCAGTCGATGGCGGACCTCCTGACGGCGCCCATCTCGGCCACGTACGCCTGCTTCCGCCCCGTGGCCAGCGCGTGGACGGCGCTGTGCACCACGTTCAGCGCCTCGATGTACCGCCGGCGGCACGTGGCCAGCGCGGCCTGCTGCTTGTCCGACCAGCCCCCGCGCCGTTGCAGCTCTTTGATTGTGGCCACCGCCACCGTGTAGTTGGCCAGCGTCAGGTTCGTGGCGATCACGGCCAGCCCTTTCGCGTCCGCGGAGGCGCTCCCCGGCGCCGCCTGGAGCGTCGTCACGCAGAAGGACTCAAGGTTCTTGTGCTCCGATCCCTTCATCGCCTTCGCGCACGTCTCCTGCACGGAGGCAAACGCCCCGTGGGAGCCAACGAGAAGGATGAGGAGGGAGGAGAAGAGGAGCCTGGCTGCCATGGTGTGCGCTCTTGCTTGGTTAGGATTGAGTTTTTGCTGGCTTCGGCTCGTGCACTGGCAAACCTTGAGGAATTTTATGGCTTTATGTAGTACTCCTTCCGTCTAAAATTACTGGTTCAGAAACGGATGAAAATAGATGTATCTAAAGCTAAAATACGTCTGGATACATTCATTTCTGCAACAAATAATTTCGAACGGAGGAGTACATTTTGTAGGCAAAGGGAATAAATACGAGATCAAATCTTCTGTATATTTTGCTTATAAATGGATCCTCTTAATGAATGGACGTCGTCTTTTCCACATTTCTCATAACTAGTCATAAATGTACTACATAATGATTGAAGGTGTTCATTGTTTTCCAAATTTGGGTGTGAGGATACATAAAAACTATCGATTAAAGCGACTCCAACGCGCCGACCCAAATGGATGGGCGTTTCATCCGTTTGGGTCGGTCAGGCAGACGGACGCGTTCGCTTTTTCATTTGGGTCGGTTCATACGCCCAACGGAAGGCCGACCCAAATTTATCCGCGTCCAAAGAAACAACACGTGTAGGACTCCTCCGGCCAAGTGGGCGGAGGCGGGGAGCACTTCCGCATCAGCATGGGCTCTGGCTCCGCCTTGGGTTCGATGATGGGCAGCGGCGACGGTGGCAGAGGCGGGACGAAGAGCGGGGCGTGGATGGAGTCCCCCAACGCCGACAAGGCGAGGGCATGCTCGAGCCCATCCCATTGGGCCTCCTCCTCGATCCTGCTCGCCTCCAGCGCGTGCTGCAGGGCTAGCTCGAGCGCGGCTTGATACGCTTCCTCTTCATCCTCCTCCTCCGGCAGAACCTCAGGCGGCGGCGGGGGAACGTCGTGCTCGACCTGGATGCCCCGGCGGCGCTCCTCCTCGTGCTCTAGTGTGAACCAGCGCTCCCAGTTGCGGGAGTCTAGCGCGTAGGCACGCATCGCCTGCTGCTTCGGAGTGAGGGCCTCGCGACGCCGGCGAACCTCCTCGGCGTGCACCCGCGCCGTGCGTGGCACTGCCGGAATGGGAATCCGCTGCGGATCCAAATGCCAACCATGCGGCAGGTTGACATCCGGATACTGCAGTGGCCGGCGGCACTGCCAGTGCCACCGCGCCTGGTGGATTGGTACGTACAACCGATGCCGCTCCGGTGGCGAGCCGCGTCTAGCAGGCGGCGGAGGAGGAGCTTGCGCCGGCGAGCCACGGGAAGAGCTCGCGTCGGCACTGAGCTTTCCCCTCCCCTTCCCGTTGAAAAACCCTATTGTGGTGGTTTGGGCTTGCTAGGGTTCTTGGTCGCCGGCGAGGGAGCACCGCGTGGCCACATGTGGATGGATATTGGAAGTGGATGAGCCCCCCCCCCCCCTCCCCACACACACACACACACACGCTTCCATTAAAAAGGACGGCCACGCGGACCTTCCACACACTGCCAGACGGGCCCAGAGGTAGGTGATGACATTTAGTAAGACGCGGACGATGGTTGGAAGGACGACAAATGGGACCACGGTGGACACCGAGGGGACGTGCAGCGCGTCCGCTTTGCGTTCACGCTGACCATTCCAGGCGCAATTTTAGGTCAGAAATGGGTCCACGCGGAGGCGGAGCGGACGGATTTTAGAAATGAGTCGACGTGTTGAGCTAACGTTTTTATCCACGACGATCCAAACAGACGTGGACGAACGAAATAGATCGCCCGGTTGGAGTTGCTCTTAATACTCATAGAATGCAAAATGACACTTGAGACCGGAACTTATGCGCCTTTTTACGCTCGGACAAGCACAGAGCAAAGAAGAAGATAAGAGACAGCTGACTCAATTTTCCCTATATGTTGTTTCCCTTTGGATTAGAGACAATTAGAGGCCAACAGACGCTTTGTTGCCCCATTTTTCACTCGTGGAATTGTCTTTTTTATCCAGCAGTGGTCAGTTATTTCTTTTTAATTTTATCTATATTGGGTTGGGTTTTAATTATGTTCTAGTGGTGTTTTTATTCGTATATCATGTTGGGTACTGCTAGAGACGGTATCTGTTCTGAGAGGAGAGTGGTGTTAGTCGGGCGTTGTCGTGGTTTCATTACATATTTCGGCCTTGGTGTCAGCCGGTGGTTATTGTGTGAGCCTCTTAGGAGCTTCTATTTCACGCTGAAACTATGCAATTGCTACCATAAAGTTCACATTTGCGACCCCCCAGAAGCTCTCACTCGCTCAATTCGGCTCCCTTCTCCACTTGCTCCACTAACTTTTTTTATTTGCCCGCCATTGATTATAAGATTTAGCTTATATAAATCACTCCACTATACCTTGCAAATAGTTGGTTGTCTCTTTTTTACAAAAGAGTCTGTGAAATCAAAAGATGTCCACGGATTTACAAAATAGATTAAAAGGTTGAAAATTAAAAATAATAAATTTTAAAATATTTGGAAATTTTACAAAGTCATGGATTTCAAAAAATATTTGCAAATTTGAAGTAAAGTTCATGGACTTAATAAATGTTCATGAACTTTAAAGATATTCACGGATTAAAAATGTTCATGCAATTTTAAAAATATTTAGGAATCTAGAAATTGTTCGTAAATTTTAATAAATTCTCAGGAATTAAATATGAAATAAAAATAAAATCATAAATAGAAAAGAGAAAGATAACAAATAGAAACCCTCAACAAACGACACACCCCATTATAGATGGCCCCCAACAAACCTATAGCCCCGCACGTACTAGGAGGATCCAAATCTGGGGAGCTTGGTATTCTATAATATTAATTATTATAGTTTGGTTCATGAACTCTAAAAAAACATGAATTTTATTAATTTTCATGTATTTTAAAAATGATTGAGAATTTGGAAATTTTTACTAATTTTAATAAATGCTCATGAATTAAATATGAAAAAAGAAATTTTAAAAATTGAAAAGAGAAGAGGAAACAAAAAAAGATGTAAAAACCTCAGCAAACGACATACACCCTGTCCCAAACGACTCCATAGCCCCAGACATACCAGGATGCTCCAAATCTAGGGACCTAGGTTCTTAGTTCGTGAACTTAAAAAGAAAGATTTAAAAAATATTCATGAATTTTAAAAAATGTTAGGGGATTTAAAAATGTTCATTTTTTATAATAAACACTCATGAATTAAATGTGAAAAAGAAATATAAAAGAGAAAAGAGAAAAGGTAAAAACCCTCAGCAAACGACACACACTTTTATAGGTGGGCCTGAGTGACTCCATAGCCCCAAATGCACCAGGAGGCTCCAAATTTAGAGACGTTAGGATCTTATAACAGATGGGTTCGGCCTAGCTTTCTATACAAAATTAGGGCACTCAATGAAATTTAGAGTTATAAACTTTCTCCCCACGTTCAATCTTCTTACTCAAACACAGAATATCAACATAGAACCAACATTGTTATGCTAACGAAAAAAGATTCCATTATCACCCCTAACTCCCTACCGCCCCATCTCACTGCAAAATTGCCCTATGAAAGCAGTGGCAAAATCTCTTACTAACCATCAAACCAAGCCTAGTTTAAATGCTTAGATTCCTCATGGTGGAACCTCCACCCACACGTCATCACATATTTTTTGAAGATGTTTCAGGCTTTTCAATAGTATTCTTTCTGTGGTATGTCGTGCTCATCGACTACGAGGTGCATGTGGTGACTTTCTCGATTTTAAGATTTGTTGGCCCGGTCTCTCGGAGGTGGTCATAGGGGTAGGGACTGCATGCATGCGTTCATATGAGTGACTGTGTGCATCTGTACTGCGATTCTACGAAAAAAAGTTCTCGCTAACCAACTAAAACCCTTGAATCCTCTTCTAGTCCATGATGACCAAATCAGTGTCATCTCTGGAAGAGGCGTCCATGTGACATATATTATAAGCACCTGTCACTCCAAATAAAGTACCAACACAGTTTTTAAGTCTAAAACTTTCGAAATCCTTCGACTTGGTATCCTGGACCTTCCTTATAAAATCCTAATGCACCTACCTGCAAAAAAATCATAATGCACCGAGGTTTTTTTGACACTTTGCGCTATTGGATAAACAATATACTCTCAACCATGAAAACTGTTATCCTACTAAATGGTGTTAAGGAGAATTAGGTCAACTGCGATAATTCCCAAAGAAGTGCCAACAATAGCACGTAAGTTAGACTTCTCAAAAGGTCTTCGACTTAGTACGCTCGACCTCCCTTATAAAAATCCTAGTGCATCGATGTTTCCCCAACATTTTGTTCTCTTGGATAAAAAATATACTCTCGGTCAGGAAAATGTCTTACTAAATGATGTTCCTGTGAATTAGAGCAACTGCAAAAATGATCTTACCAAAGGGATCTCAACCCCCCATACTTTTTCATCATTGTAGAAGACATCTGAAGGTGTATGTGGAATTGTTGTCTCCGACATGGCTTGCACGTTGTGCCGAAGACACCCTTGGTGAAAACCTCACCCCTCTAAATGTTCAGGGCTTTGTCGAGGTCATGGACCTTGCCGACCGAAAATAGGCCTCCCAGCATTCCGTCCATCTTTCCTTCCCCTCAATCGAGCTCCGCGAGCTCACCTCCTTCCTCTTAGGTTAGTGTTGCAACCACGGGATTGTCGATTCCAGTAGCTCTTGGGACTCCCCTCTAATTCTTGCATAGAGACTCCTTTGTTCCAAGTTGACATTTGGTGCACCTCCATTGTAGACAATTCTTCGTCGGTGCCTTGATGTACTTCCTCCCCTCCAACGCCGCCCTTTTGCTCCGTCTCATGTGACGCTCTAGCCACCTATGTCTGAGACCACACCAACACCCGGTGTGTCATCCTCCACTGACCTCGGTAGGAATCAATAGAAACCATTTGCAAGAACCATCATGGCCTCCTCCCCTGCCACCCCCGCGTGTGTTGACATGTCAAGCGATCGGCCATCCGTTCCTATCATGTGGCTATTAGCTAGTCATCATACATAGTTGACATGATTCACTCTCTAATCCTAGTCCTTTATCTTTTCTAAACTTCATTAGAGATAGTTAGTAAACTGAACCAAAAGGAAAACTGGCATGCCACACAAAATTATCTACATAGCACGCCACATAAGCACAGAGGTTTAACTTTTTAGAACATGAAAAAAAACTAAAAAGAGATTAAAATAAGGTAATTGTTTAACTAAATCGAGTAACATGGAGGAATTTTCATTAAATAGGGTAAAAATTGTTAAAAATGTGGAACTCATAAATAATGAAAGTAACCTTTTTATTTTAGGAATCATGCAACCTTTATTGACTCCCAGAGATGTTTGGGGTATAGTTACATGATCATGATGCACTCCAATCTAAAAAGAGAGCATGTCTAGCTAAATTTTACGAGCTTGCACATTACTCTACCTGCCTTTCATATTGGTACTCCCTTTGTTCTTTTTAGTCTGCATATAAGATCTCGTCAAAGTCAAACTTTGTAAAATTTGACTAGATTTGTAGGAAAAGATATCAACATTCACACTATGAAATCAAAGTTATTAGATGCATTATGGAATTAATTTTCATAACATATACCTTTTGTATTGTAGATGTTGATATTTTTTTCTATAAAGTTAGTCAACTTTACAAAAATTGACTTTGACCAAATCTTATATGCAGGCTAGAAAGAAACGGAGAGAGTATAATGATTTAATTACAGCTGGGGTACATAAACTTGTGTGGTGGTAACGGATTCATACACAAACAAAAAACCCCATAAAAGTCATACAGTAACTCTGATGAGGACTCATTTAAGCCCAACTCGCATGCAAAGTGGACACATGGGCTTCCACGCATGCCTGGGTCGGTCCACTGTGTCATGGCAATTCTTGCAGATAACCCCCCCAGTTTAATTGAAACTGACCCGCCGCCAACTTCTCTGTATCCCCAATTCCTTTCTCAGATCCCTAGCTGCTGCGGCGCGGCGGCCGCCCTTCTCGTGCGACCATGGAGGGAACGACGGCCATATCCCGTCGTGCGACCATGGTAGGCGGTCGGAACGGTGGCCTCAACCACGGCGACAGCATCAACCACGGCGACAAAGATCAACCACGCCGCAGCCTCAACTACGCCGCAAAGCAAAGAAAGAACATGGATGGCGAGTGGAGAATGAGCTCCGAGCTTACATTTGGCTCCAAAAAATCCATGAAGGTGTGTCCTTTCATCGTTTCGTTGCCGTGGATTCTTGTGTCTGATTGCACGCGTGATTTATAGGGAGGGGAGAACAGTGCAAATAAAAATCGCCAAGGTCATAAGGCTGAATGTGGCTGCAAACTGACGCCTGTTGTGAGAGTGTGAAATGAAGGATTTGATGCAGGACGACGTTTTCTGAGCTGTCCATCTGAGGTATCCAATTTGGTTTCACTGAATTTTGCTAGTTTCACTGAATTTTGCCATGTCCAAATTTTGTACTTAATGTGTTTCTGCAATTGAAATGGACAGGGGCTGAACTCCTGTGGGTATTTGAGTTGGATGGATGATGCATGGCAGGGGAGATCAAGGCTTGTTATTCACAAGCTTGCAGATGATAACAAGAAGCTGCAAGTTAGTATGTTTGAGAAGGAACATGAGATTCAGAGGATGAAGAAAGAGAGGAAAAAAATAGATGAGCAGAGGAAAACTAGGGGAAAATTAGATCGGTTTCTTGTACTTGTGATTCTTGCCAGTGTTGTGGTATATGCCGTGGTTGCTTTGCTTAGCAGGGGATTTGTGTGATTGTAAGATGAAGAAACTAGAACGTGTAATGCAGAAAATCCGAAATGTTTGGCAAGTTTGGAATATGTAATGTTTTGTGCCTTTGTTATTGTGCAAATGTGACAATTTTTAAGTATAAAGAAGCTCTGAAATGCAAAGTACTTAGGAGACAGTTGAAACTGAAATTCAGTTCAAATGCAAAGTACAACACTGACCACTAAGACTAACACTTGAGCACTAACTTGATTAAGACTGACCACTAACACTGACCACTAACTTGATTAACACTCACTACTAACACTTGTGAAACTTAAGCACTAACTTAAGCACTAACACTGACCACTAACTTGATTAACACTGACCACTTAGCAGAAATTCAGTTTCTAGTTCTGAACTTTTCTGAAACTCTAGTCCTCGTCGGACGACAAGTCGATGTACTCAGGTGTCGGACGACTGCAGCTCGGCTCCATAGCATGGTTGTACTACGCTGGTGATTTCCCAGACGCTGCAGCTTGCCTCCTGACCATGGCGTCGCGCGCGGCGCCATGGTATTCCATGGCCTGCCTAACTCTAGCAGGGTCTGCATCGACAGGAGCGGGCAGTCCCAGGACAGAATGCTCATCGGTGAATCTGCGGTTGAGTCCTCCTCGCCCTTGATGCCGTCTGAGTTCAGCAGGCGATCTGGCGATCAACCGCAGCACCACGGCTGGGAGCGGAGCTTGTGGCTGTCGGCGTTCGGGAACGGGGTACCTGACTTGCTCACTGCGGCTGCGGCGTGGCTCAAGGAGTGGCCCAGTACGGCCCATCTTCATCAACACGAGCTCAAGACCCTCGCGAGGGGCCAAGCCTCGCGGGGCGGACGACAGGAAGCTTCCCTAGGCACGGCCTCGTCAGGCCGGCTCGCGAGGAGGCGGAGAGATCAAGGCGGGGTACCTCACGAGGTGCACATGACGCAAGCCATGACGACCGAGGGCGCCAGGCGGGCGCCGGCCTGCGCAGAGTCCTTGTTTCCTCTTTGGTGCAAAGGGAGCAAGCGCAGGCAAGAGTATCAAGCAAAGGCAGCCATTTCGGTGCAACAAGACCAAGACCAGCAGAACGGCAGGAAGGAGGTCATCGTGGAGCCCAAGCCAGCGTCACCGTCAGAGTATTTGGCAGGGGAGGACCGACTTTGGTAAGGATAAGTGTACTAGATGATCCCCTTCAAAATGGCCAATTGTTGGCGCCCTTCCCGCTCAATATTTGGGAAGAGGACCAGGGCCTTGCTCTATAAATAGGACTAGCCACCCACAGGGTAGGATGGATCAACGGTCGAGCAATCTGAGGATCGATCTGATAGAGTCCTAGCAGAGTAAGAGAAGAGGCGATCGAACTCACCCAAGCAGTTTATCGCACCAGCTCAAGAACAGCGCCTCGCGAGGCTGTTCTCCCTTTATATTGTTCATCATCAGCCCTTGAGGCAATCCACCACACCACAAACTGGAGTAGGGTATTGCACCACAATGGTGGCCTGAACCAGTATAAACCTCGTGTCCCTTGTGTTGTTCTTTGTGTAGTTTAGATCTTTGCAGGCGACGAGGCGTAGGTAGGTTGGAGGTGCGATCTCCGCGTGCACCCGAGTTAGAACCTAGAGGGTCTGCGGAACCCGAAATCCGACATTTGGCGCGCCGGTAGGGTGCACGGAATCCGCCTTCCGCCGCCGCTTTTCGCCGCCCTCGATCCATGTCGATGCTCGTCGAGCCAGCGCTGAAGCGCTGGCGCTCTCGCTACTCGCGTCGCCCAGACGGCCCCGTCGGCGGGCGCCCGCCGTTCCGTCGCTGCCGTCAACGCCGCCACCGGCCCGACAGGGAACGAGCAGCATGTGTCATCTCTGCATCCTTCGGTGCGGCGAGCAGGCCGCACCGCCACCCCGTCGCTGACTCCAGCCGGTTCCTGGTCCCACGCCCGTCGCGCTCCTGCGGACGCGCACGCCGCGTTGATCTTTGCGCGGGAGCTCCTGCACTACCGTCCCGTCGACGACCTCTACGACGAGTGGCTCGCCCGCATCACCGAGCTTGTCAGCGCCGCTGGGGGCTCCCCTGCGCCATCCCTCTCGCTGCACGCGCGCCCGCCTGTGCAGCGATGAAGCTCGGGCGCCTCGGCCGCCTCCCCTCAAGAAGGCGCCTTGGCCCCAAGGCGTGTGGCCCCTGGACGGAACCCACTCCGTCCGGCACCAGCACAACAAGAGAAGAGCTGCCAAGAGGTCCCTTGTCCCCAAGAAGCTGCCCGAGTGCTCCCTGCACCGGCCCGTCATGACCGCGCTCCAGCTCCAGCGTGCCAAGACCCCGCGCTGCTCCTGGCGGCAGCGCACAGAGACCCCCAAGATCAACCCCTCCGTCACCAAAGGCCTCCCGTGGCCACTGCAGGCTGTCGTGCCTTCAGCGCCGAGGTGCGCAGCGTGGCCTGGCCGGGCAAGTTCAAGCCAGACCTGCCCCCACGCTACGATGGCACGGCCGACCCTGCGGAGTTCCTCCAGCTCTATGAGCTGGGCATCGAAGCCGCCAACGGGGACGGGAAGGTCATGGCGAACTGGTTTCCCATGGCGCTCAAGGACGGTGCCCACACCTGGCTCCTGAACCTGGCTCCTGGCACGATTTCCTCCTGGAACGAGATGCGCACCCGATTCATCGCCAACTTCCAAGGCACCCGCGATCGGCCCCCGGCCATGAGTGACTTGCGCCACATCAAGCAGCGGCCAAGGGAGACCCTGCAGAAGTTCATCCAACGTTTCAATAACGCTCGCCTTAAGATCCCCAGGGTGTCTGAGGAGGCCATCATCTCAGCCTTCTCCGACGGTGTGCGCGACGTCAAGATGAAGGAAGAGCTCACAATCCATGAAGACCTGTGCACATCCCTGGAGCTGTTCAACTTGGCGACCAAGTGCGCCAGGGCTGAGGAAGGACGCCTTTCCCTCCTCGAGCTACCGGCTGCCGACCCAGAAGAGAAGAAGCCCAAGGTCAAGGACGTGAAGCGCAAGGGGGCTGTCGTGCTTGCAGCAGAGCCAGACACCAAGCAAGGAAGGGATCAGCCTGAGTCATCAAAGGGCAGCCGGTACTGCGTGTACCACGACCTCCACACCCACAACACCAACGAATGCCAAGAGCTCAGGGCCGTGCGGGATGTGCGCGCCGGCCGACGCCCCGAGCGCAATGACCGGGGCTATGGTCGAGGAGGAGGAAGAGGTGGAGGATGATGGGAAGACCGTGGCCCTCGCATAGGGTGACGTGACCGACCTCGCGAGGACCGTTGGCAGGATCAGCCTCGCGAGGGAGGTTGGAGGGACCCGCCTCGCGAGGGAGGCTGGAGGGATCAGCCTCACGAGGATCGCCCACAAGGCAACGCAGGCCTCCCTCCTCTGCCACCGCAGCCAAGGAGAAATGAAGACCATCATCAGGACGAGGGGGCGGGGGGCTTCCAGGAGCCGCGCGCAATCGCTTGCATCCTGGGCGGAGCTCAAGCCCCAGCCTCTCAGCGCATCTTCAAGCAGTTCGCTCGCGAAGTGAATGCAGTCCTCCCCAGGCTCGAAGCCACGCGTCCCCTCAGGTGGTCAGCGTGCACCATCACGTTCAGCTCAGCGGATCAGCTCAAGTGCGCAGTCACAGCCGGAGTCCTCCCGATGCTTTGTTCCCCAATCATCAGCAATGTGCAAGTCACCAGGACCCTCATCGGTGGCGGGGCAGGGCTCAATGTCCTGTCCGTCGAGACATTCAACAATCTCAAAGTGCCATACAATCAGCTTCAGCCAACCAATCCTTTCTCCGGAGTCACTGATGGTTCCACAGTTCCGATAGGGCAGGTCCGCCTCCCTGTCACCTTCGGAACGCGCGACAACTACCACACTGAGCTCATTGACTTTGACGTCGCGCACATTCGCCTGCCGTACAACGCCATCCTCGGGTACCCAGCTCTGGCCAAATTCATGGCCGTGACCCATCATGGCTACAATGTCCTCAAGATGCCAGGAAGCGGTGGAGTCATCATGGTGCCTTGTGAAGAGAGAGACGCAGTGTGTTCCTTGGAGCGTGCTTTTCAAGCCGCGTCAATTGAAGACCCAGATCACAGGAGCGAAGGGCTTCCCGAGGTGGTCCCTAAGAAGAAGAAGACATCCCCTGGTCATAACCCTCGGGAGGCAGGCCCCTCAGAGTCTGCGCCCGTTCCAGGGGCGCCTCCTTCTGTCGCATAGGAAGGCGCGCCCGGCGCCCTCCTGGAGCAAAGCTCAGGGGCTCTCTCCTTGAGGGACATTGACCTTGCTAAGATCACGAGGGAGGCGCTCGGGCACCACTTGGAGGCGTGTTTCAAAGCACGTTTCCCTCAAGCAGGAGCAAGGCAAGGAGGGCCAAACCCTCAGGAGTTCGTCAGCGAGACCATTCAGGAGCTGCAGTAGTCAAGAGTCATGAGTGGCAGCCGCCGCTTACCCGCCGTAGCTCCCCATCCGGGCGAGGATGGTGGGCTACACGTCTGCATCGACATACCAGGGCTCAACCGAGCCGCCTCTCAGGAGCACCTCTGGCCCTCACGCATGGGACGCTGCGAAGGTCCACCCCATAGCTATGTTCGCATGCCTTACGGCTTGCCGAACGCGGCTGCCGTGCGCCAGCGCCTCATGAGGAGCATCCTGGAGGCTCAAGTGGCCAGTCGTTCAGCAGTCCTGGCGGAGACGGAGATGGTCCGCGAGGAGCCACCAGCGCCTCCGGAGCCTCCCGAGGCTCCTGGGCCTGGGGGCTCGTGAAGATCGGCTTCCGCAGCGCACGACGTCCGCTACTTCAGCATCCCTTCATCTCCAACATCACCAGGTGATGTCCTTCGAGTTTCATTTTCAGCTAGGAGCGCCCCCCAGGGCTGCATCATTCCCAGGCCGAGTGGGTTCGTCCCTGCGGCATGTATCCCTTTGATTCATGTTTTTAGTTTCCCTTATCGGGGGCGCCCCTCGGGCTGCATTATCCCCAAGCCACTCGGGCCAGACCCAGTGGCATGTATCCCTCTCGCATTTACTCAAGTCGTGTGTTTGACTCTTCATGATCATTACTTGATGCTTGTCCACGGCACCCTTCTTCCTTCATGTCGGCCGCTTGCACGTTAAAGGGGGGGGTACCTGAGCATCGCGACTCATGGGCCCTTACTGGCTCTCCAGCCCTCACCCTCTGGCCTTGTCCACGGCATCGCGACCTAGCATACCAGCGACGGCTGAGCTCGCTCGAGGGCCGGGACCCGAGGACGTAGAGCGTCGGCATCTAACCAAATTTGCAGGAACACATTACAAGTAAAGGCCCAGTGCCAGGCGCAACCCGCCTTGAGGTAGGGCCCCGTGAGTCCCGCGCTGGCTCACGGGTGCCCAGATACACCTTGCCAAGCCCTACCGTGCCAGCCATGTGTCAGGGCGGGGCTGTATACGCCCACGCACCAGTGGAAGCACCATGCTCCGCGCTAGTTGACGACACTGCCGAGGAGCGGCTATGCCCGTACACATACAGAAGCGCTATGCTTCGCGCTGGTGATAAACAACTGAGGGTGGCCCCCGGCTGCATCAACCTCAGGGAGCCTAGAGCTCAGTGTCCGACCTCATCATAACGCCTCCCCTCGGGAGTGCCGCGTGAGGGGGCTGGGCACGGGGGCTACGCCTGGGTCACGCCCAGACGCACGCCACCCAGCCAGGCCCCTCAGGCCTGGTTCGTCGCACGTCTCTCCCCGAGCGGAGCCAAGGTACGAAGGCCGTTTGAACGTCAAGGGGGACTCCTGAGCATCGCGACTCAGGAGTCTAACCGGTCAAGTAGCCCCTCACCCCTTAGTTCTGAAAGGCTAATGGCGGTTGAGGTATGCGCGGGGCCGGGCTCTGCCGACGTAGAACGATAAATCTGTTCATGCATCTCCCCTCCCTACTTGCTATTCGCGTGTCAAGGGGGACTCCTGAGCATCACGACTCAGGAGCCTAACTGGTCATGTAGCCCCTCACTCCTTGGTCCCGTCCTGGTTTCTGGTCGGGGCTAACGGTGGCTGAGGTATGCGCGGGGCCGGGCTCTGCCGACGTAGAACACAAGCAAGTAGGAAGGAAAAACGCAAATCTCAAGGAATTCAAAAGCAAATATTACATTCCATAACTGTTTTCACAACGCCAAACACAAGTTTAAACGCCTCCATGAGGCATGATGCATGTTGCAGGAGCTGAAAGCAGGACAGGAGCCATGAAGGGGTCACTTTCCGGCAGCACCATCGCTGGCGGCGGAGCTGCGCTGGGCGGGTTCGCCTCGTGGAGCCTCAGGATCGGCAGCACCTCGCCTTGGCTTGGTGCTGAAGGCACGAAACCTCGCCAGCAGAGCCTCCGCTCGACCCTTCACAGCTTCAGCAGCGGCAGCGGCAAGCTCGCCACTCACAGGCTCCAGCAGGCTATCAAGGTCAAAGTTGGGGTCGCGAAGGTAGACATGGGTGAAGACGCGCGTCAGTGCTGCAGAAGAAAGGACACGCGCCTCAGCCTCAACCGTGGGGCCCAGGCCAATCGCGACATCTTCAAGGGCGTGGACCAGGAAGGGAAGCAACTTGACGGGGCCGTCCTCGGCGCCGGCCAGCGGACTCTCCAGGCTGCTGTCATAAAAGCGTCTTCAGCAAGGCGCGAGCTTTCTCCTCCATCTTCGCGAAGGCCACGTGGTCCTCGGCCAGGACCCACGCCTTGCTTCCAGCTCGATCTTCCTCGCCTCCAACGCCTGCTCCAGCGTATCTAAGCGGCCATGGCGCTCATCAAGCTCGGCATCCCGGTCCTTGGCGGCAGTCTCGCGAGCCTTCATCTCTGCCTCCTTCTCCTGGCGGTCACAAGCCTCCTTGGTGAGCTGGTCGTGAAGGCCCTGCAGCTCGCTCTCCAGTGCCTTGCAGCAACCCCGAACATCCGCAACCTCCCCCAAGGTGGCATCGCGAGTGGCCTTGGCCTGAAGGATGGCCTGTTTTTCCTCGTCGCAGGCCGTCGCGGCCTGAACCAGCGCCGCTCGAATTGAAGCATCAGAGCGGACCCAGCCAGAGGCTAGCTCCAGGCGCCCGGCCACCAGGCGAGGGTCGGCACCCTGGAGATCTCCTCGCAGCCGGTCCAATTCAGCAGCAACACGATCCAGGACAGTAGACGGAGTTGGAGAAATGGCAGTTGGCGGAGTAGGAGGAGAAGACGGCAGCGAGATCACGGCACCCTGAGCGGGGACCCTCTGCGCCCCGACGACTACGACGGTGGCGTCAGGCGAAGGCGCCTCGAGAGTCGCTCGAGCCACGGGGGCTGAGCTCGCCCCAGCACACCCCGCCTGGCCTCGCGAGGATGACCGGGCAGGAGAAGCCTGGGCCTTGCCGCACCCTTCTCCCGTGGGTGGAAATGCTGCCCTGCATTTAAGTCTCGGGGGCCCCTTCACACCGCGCGGCCAACCTAGCCAAAGAATATGAACGTCAAGCCTCAGCAACGAAGCAAGAAGCAAAACGAGAACCAAGCACTTACTGGTCATCGCTCGCGGGCTCGAGCAACCTCCGGCCGAACTTGAAGCCTGAAAGCCGGCTGCTGGGATCAACCTCAAGAGACTCGGGAGCAAGAGGCACGTCTGAAGATCGCCTCGGAGCCGGAGCAAGCCCGCGGGGAACCAGCCCCATCCTGTCCTTCTTCGGGATCAGGGGCGAGCATTCACCGCCTCGCTCGTCGCCATCCTCGTCGTCGTCCGGCATGAGGCGAAGAGCGCGGGACCTGCGCCGAGGGAGAGGCGCCCTCGACTCCCCGTCGGTCGCCTCGGAATCGGGCTCCTCTTCCTGCTCCTCTTCTTCCTCCTCTCTGCCGGAGTCACCGCAGGATACGTTCACCAGGGCCACCGGGTCCTCCGGGACCTCCGCGGGCACAGGCCCGTCCCCGTTGAAAGCGGGCATGGGGTTCACCACCTGCTCCCAATCATCCCGAAGGAACAGAGGTACAGGAGCACCCTCCAGCCTCGCCACGTCTCCCCCGACCAAAGATTGGAGGACCGCGGCCAGATCTTCGTCGGCCAAGACTACGGGGCTCGGGCGAAGCCTCCACAGCGGGAGCGAGTATTGCCGAAGCGGGGCCACCCGGTGCTCCAGGAACTCCCTCAGGGCGACGCCCCGGTCAGCTTCGACGTCGCCATATTGCCCGACCACAGGTCCGCGTCCATCCTCTCCAGCACTGGCTTCGCGCGGGGATCGACGAGCTCCGCGCGAGACCAGGCGTCGACGGACTCAGGCTGCCTTGTGGGCAGGATCAGCCGGGGGTGGATGCACCCAGGATCAGCCGGGGGTGGATGCACCCAGCATCCACCATAACCCACTTGCTCCGGAAGCCTTCAATCCTCTTCCCAGGCTTCGAGATAGCATTGGAGCTGGAGTACGCAACGAAGCTCGGGCATGCGGTAATGGGGCCGCGAGAAACCTGGAGGTAAAAGTAATGGCGCAGCAAGGCCACTGAAGGTTGTACCCCAACATGAGCCTCGCAGTAGTAGGCGAAGATCGCCAGGAGAAGAACATAGTTGGGGTGGAGGTGCAGAGCTTGCAGGTTGTAATGGCGGAGGACAGAAAAGAAGAACTCGGAAAAGGGAGGCACCAGACCAGCGGCAATGGCGCTCACGAAGTGTGGGTAGAAGGTGCTTCCTTGGTCCTCGGGAAGGGCGGAGCCAACCTTGAGCACCGCTGCCCCGTCGTTGCCTTGCGCTGCCATCATCTGGCGCGTCCGGGCAAGGCTCTTCTCCGACACGTTCGGAGAATCCAAAGCGGGCGAGAACCAAGCTTTGGCAGGAGTCTGGCGAGGCGCCATGCCTTGCTAGGGCGCGGGGTTGGAGTAGATCTGGGGATTTTGGAAGCAGGAAGGATAGGAGCGAGAAAGGGGATCTAGGCCATGACTGGAGAAGGCAAAGAAGGTAAAGCCTAGACGGGTACCGCTCTCTTGTCAATTCGTGCAGTTGCCGAGGCGTCGTGGGGAAGCAGGGACGCCCATGTCCAATCAACCACCACGCGGCGCCCAATGCCGCAGGCTATTGGGGCCCGCGGCGCTTCGGACTTGCCGCTTCTCTTCTCTGCTAAGCCAAGTCCAGGCGCGCCTTGGGCCCGGGGGCTACTGTCGGCGTTCTGGGAATGGGGGTACCCAGACTTGCCTGCCTGCGGCGTGGCTCAAGGAGTGGCCCAGTACGGCCCATCTTCATCAACACGAGCTCAAGACCCTCGCGAGGGGCCAAGCCTCGCAGGGCGGACGACAGGAAGCTTCCCCAGGCACGGCCTCGTCAGGCTGGCTCGCGAGGAGGCGGAGAGATCAAGGCGGGGTACCTCACGAGGTTCCCATGACGCAAGCCATGACGACCGAGGGCGCCAGGCGGGCGCCGGCCTGCGCAGAGTCCTTGTTTCCTCTTTGGTGCAAAGGGAGCAAGCGCAGGCAAGAGTATCAAGCAAAGGCAGCCATTTCAGTGCAACAAGACCAAGACCAGCAGAACGGCAGGAAGGAGGTCATCGTGGAGCCCAAGCCGGTGTCACCGTCAGAGTCTTTGGCAGGCGAGGACCGACTTTGGTCAGGATAAGTGTACTAGATGTTCCCCTTCAAAATGGCCAATTGTTGGCGCCCTTCCCGCTCAATATTTGGGAAGAGGACCAGGGCCTTGCTCTAAATAGGACTAGCCACCCACAGGGTAGGATGGATCAACGGTCGAGCAATCTAAGGATCGATCTGATAGAGTCCTAGCAGAGTAAGAGAAGAGGCGATCGAACTCACCCAAGCAGTTCATCGCACCAGCTCAAGAACAGCCCCTCGCGAGGCTGTTCTCCCTTTGTATTGTTCATCATCAGCCCCTGAGGCAATCCACCACACCACAAACTGGAGTAGGGTATTACACCACAATGGTGGCCTGAACCAGTATAAACCTCGTGTCCCTTGTGTTGTTCTTTGTGTAGTTTAGATCTTTGCGAGGCGACGAGACGTAGGTAGGTTGGAGGTGCGATCTCCGCGTGCACCCCAGAGTTCGAACCTAGAGGGTCTGCCGGAACCCGAAATCCGACAGTGGCCATGGATCCCATGGCTGGGGCTGGAGCGGAGGTTGTGGCCATGGATCCCATGGCTGGGGCAGGAGCGGAGGTTGTGGCCAGGGCTCCCATGGCTCGGGCTCTAGCTGTGGAGATGGATCGGGTGGCGGAACATTGGTTGAAGGGGAACGAGGACGGGTGATGTGATCCCAGGTTCCGGTGATGGTAGCCCAGGTGGTGATGAGCTTGCGCACCATGCTTGTCGCGGTGAGCACGGCTTGGGTTTGGCCACGGTGAGCATGGCTTTTATAGCGGCCGATCGTGGCCATGGCGGGAAGAGGCATTGGCGGGAAGAGCCGAACGCGGGAAGTGGCCATGGCGGGAAGGGAATTGGCAGGAAGTGGCCCACCGGTGTACGGACAGCGGTGTCCTGTTTGGCCAGAGGAGGCAGACGATGCGGCCTCGGTCCAAGAAGGATAG